>DWTW01000126.1:0-20596 GCA_018246275.1 Papilio slateri
AGGGTAACGAAGAAAAACTGTAAATAACTGCCTTGACAACAACTTGTTTTAAATTTCGCATCAGGAACCTTAAAGTTTATTTAAACTTTTTCATCGTATCGATGTAAAAATAAATAATATATAGTAGGATCGGAACAATTGAAAGTCAATGAATTTTGGCTCATTTTTTGAAGCAATTTAAATATTTCGGTTTTACTTCATCACTAAGAAAACGATAGCCAGTCATTTGTCATATTCTACCTCCAGTATTGTGATATTTAACAGGCACGTTCTGACTAGCTAGATTTGCTTAGATGTTAAAAGTTATAAAGCCGAAACAATCCACTATTGGCTAATAACAATCCAACCGCTTTACATTTCCTTAGTAGGGACATTCTTTAGTGAATTTTTACTAGTTCGTTCGATTCCAATGATTCATTAATATATTGTTATGTTCAATGTGTATGGATTACTAGATAGCATTGTTAGGAATACAATAGGTCAACAAATAATACAAGCCACGCTGCGCTGACAGTTCGACCTCTGCCATCTGCGCCCCTCATCAATCAATCGAGGAAAATGCTCCGGAATTTCGTCCGTACATCTATACAACTCATTCCTGACACATGACAGATGAGGGCTTAAAACTAGTTAATCTATACCCATATGTATGAGTATAGATTAAATAGATACACAGTACTATGATTAGTATCGTACAGAGAGGACGCTGCTGCCCTTCCTCTGGTGGTTCTAGGCGCAGCGTAACGACTCTGTCTACGAAAATAATTCTTTAACTAAAATTAAAGAAAAATAAATAACCACGCCCAGAATACCGGAGTAGGCAGAGCTTACAGATTTCTTTTTCGCTTTTTCTACATCCTTAAATCTACACGTACATCTTTGGTTTTAAATACTTTTAAAATTGCTTTTAATATGTCACCTAGCTAGTCTATTTAAGTTCGTCTAGGACACCCCTTGCCAATATTGCCACCCACTTTCGCAACATAAATTTGTCTAGATACTCTTTCTTCATTCATCCTTTTAACATGCCCGTAATACCGAAACTGACCTTTCTTTCTCAGTTTCAGTCACAGCGTCCTTTTTCCAGCCACCCTTTTCCTTACAACATCATCACTGTATTAAAATAGTGAGAACACAATGAAAAAACAAACATCACGAGAAAAAATCTTGAACTATTGGAAGGAAAAAAAGTACTTAACGTTCTTTTTCAGATGATGTATCAAAAGAAACGACATCAGCAGGCGCCCCGGACATTGTATCCAATTGGTACAAAAGTCATCCGCCGGGGCAAAAGTCAACACCCAAGTGGGGCGCTATGCACGAATGTAGTACAGAGTACTGCATTTGTAGTCATTCGATTATTTCACGCAGATATTTTGAATATTATAGTGAATCTAGGTGAAGTGACTTGTATGAGGGTACATGATGATCTAACATGCACAATTTCTCGACTATATTGTTGTAGGTGTGAAATCGTTTCATTCCTCTCTATACCATAGCTTCTTAGGAGAATGTAGTATATGACGAAATAATAGGAGTCTTAATGGTTAATTTCCGATACTGATATAAAATTAATTTGTAATACAATAATTTATTTATTCTTTCTACTTTATGCGAGAAATAACTTTTAATACATTTTAATATATTTATAAGTTAAACGTAAATTAAAATCAATTATTAATTTAAAACAATGATTCGGATGATTAGTTCATGCAAATAGAAACGGCCTGACTTCAGCAATGAACTGTCGTTTTCACTGGATGCTACGGAGCCTTGACACGACCATTCCACAAGTTTCATTTTACAATATGCATCAAAGTTAAAGAATTTATATTATTTTTATTACTGTTATTTCGCCCAAAAGCGTAATAATTTAGTTGTGTACCTGTATAACTAGTAAGTGTATAATAAGGTAAAACAATCGAGTTATAAATAGTGTTAATGAGTTGTATAAAACAATAAGAAAATAATGAAAAAAATAATGAAAAAAATAAAGGTAAGGAATCAAATATTAACAGAAAAATTTAATATTCACACTAAAATCAATAAATCGATTAACCAAGTCGCTTTCTAAGTCTAACCAAACTCTAAGTAGTTCTAAAAATAGAGATGACTATAGACCTTAAGTATTTCACACAAAAAATCAGTCTTATGATATTTTGTGTAAATCTCTGTATGTCCACTGCTCTGTACCCGACAGCTGACAATTACAGGCGGAATCATAACGTCGACTTTAATTACAGCCGACGATCGCAGGAAGCTTGGATTCAAACAATTATACACATTGACGACTTCCTCGCGGCCCCTTGTCGGAGAGAGCGTGTCTGTCTGTGCGATTTAGCATCGATTTGCAGTAAAATACACTTAGACATTTAGCAAACAGTGGAATAAGTGGTAATACTAGATGATATATAGATCTTTTATAAGTACTAAATCGCAAATCGTGTGACTTATTCAATGATGTAAAGTAAAGATGCTCAAATCGTAATAGATTTCACATTTTTCAAAAAAAAAAAACAATCTTTGATCCACCAATAACACCGTTTATTAGGTTATGAAGTAACGAAATCTTGCGACGGCAAACCCTTTGTATGAATCAACATAAAGTGGTCAATTATATAAAGTAAAGCGGTCACGTCTGATCTACGTGCATAATGGTCCACGTCAAGGTGAAGGCAATGCTGTTTGTCCACAGCATCTGAAGGATTATTATTGTCATTGTTTACCGTACCTTATATTGTTATTTACACGGAAGCAATAGGCCACAATACTTATCCGATAAGGTGATGAAACTAAAATATTATATTCCAGAAATTGACTATGGTTTCGCCACTACAATTGAATTTCCAACAACCTTCACTGAACCTCCTCTTCTACGAAGCCATCGAGATTGGTACCGCCTATTTCTTTTTTATAGTATTGGTTCGTTTTTGCATTGAGAAATTACTAGGACAATAAGACAAGCGACAAGTCGGCGCTTTATTAATCGTCGCTTGTACTTATTATGTACGTTACGTACGTACTTTAGTACTTTGAAAATTTTCTATGGAAACAAATAATTCAGTTTTGTATTTTAAGGTTGTATGATAAGTTTAGTGCAGAGGTCAAATTCATCCGCATCTATGTATTTAGCGTTACTCACAGCATTAGTCAACCTCGGTAATGTTGCGGTCCACGCTTTGTGCCTTGCGGGACGCGTGAGTAACGCTCTCAAACCATCAGATAAGAGTATATTAGCTCTACTGTTTTGCAACTAGTACACACAGTCAGGATGAATAATACTAGAAGTAGTTCACGACATACAATTTGCTCTAAGATATACCGACCTACATAGTTTTATCCTTATCTAAACGTTACTATAATTCGGCAATGTTAAAATTGTTTTGGTGATCACATTTCAATTAAATTCTGAAAAAAAAGTCCAGCCAAAAAGAACTTATATTCAAATACTTGTGTATCTGGAGTTGTCCCGTTTTTATAATTCCCGGTATACGGAAACTGATTTCCTCTCACGTTTGATACCTGAAAAGTGCTATTTAAAGCAATGCTTTGCAACAAATAAATAATATAAGAATACATTAATACAGTATAATACAAAAAGAAGTTGGCGAATTAAAATCGATTTATTCAATCGATCGTAATGAATGTCCACACCTCATATAATGAACGGTACGCGCGTAAAACTAATACCACAAGGTGCGGCCTTATCTACTCTGATAGGAAACGAGGCCGCTAGGGACTATCATCGACTTTTATAACCTAGCCGAACGAAAACAAGCGAATTGGGCCACTCATTAAGTGTGAACAGTACGTCCCATAGCTGTGAGGTTAGACTGGCGTTATCTTAAAAAGTAAAACGTGAGGTCACCTTGTCGAGTCTTTTTGTGCCATCTTAATATTTATGCATTATCTAGTAATTTTAATGCGGTTTACTATTTTGAATGAGGGCATGTAGTGTTTGTCGAAATCGTATTAATATGAGAAATTGGGCTTACGTTTATTATTAGAAATATTGAGTTACTGAGATCTCTACATTGTTATCATTTTATTGCGAACACATTTTTGACATTGTTATGATTATCGAAATTTTAAAGGATTGTTATTACCTCAGAGTCAGCAAAGCAACTTAGGCTTATTGGCAATTATATACTACAGTTAAAACTTTGTGACACCTGATGTAGACTTAAAGAGTTCAACTTTTTGTGGAAATGGCATCTGTTTTCCTTGGAGAGGCATCCGTCCACAGGTTCACTGATTTGCGATATGACCAAATATCGTCCGCGCTTAGTCTGTACAATTTTAACAGCTATCTTGCCTGTCTTCCGCTGATGTGTGCAAGTCTTGAGCCGATGTTGTGTAATTTATCGTTTTACAATGGAATAATTAAATGACTAAATTTTGTTTGTTTGAGATGTGTAGTATTGTAATTGGTAGTAATAATACATTCCTCATAAATAATAATAATCCTTGGCACCATTGGTCAGCAACCTATTAACTGTGAATAATAATTGCTTTATTATATGCATTTATTAGCAATATTATTGTTTTCACACTTCAGTGACTAACAAAAATCTGACTAAAAAGTGTATGTTTTTATATTTTAGCATTTCAACAGCCTGGTCGTGTACGGTATACCCTTGGCGCCCCCCAAAGATGGGATTGAATTTTGAAAAATAAAGTTTATCATCTCTCTTGCATTAATTCATATCTAAAATTCACATCTTATTACAATGTTTCTAAACTGCTATGACTGTCTTTACTTACGAGCATGTCTTGCTCAGAATATGGGATATGGGAATCTGGGAATGATGTGAATAATGGAATGAAGATTACATTATCCTTAGTGTTATTACATTATCATTCCTCACTACATATTCCTTAGACGAAAACATGATGACTTAACTAAACTTGCAGATATATAAAGTTTCTTAGTTCGGGCGCTAGAGGGCTTCAAAAATGAATTTTTTTTTTAAATAAGTTCAAAGAAATCGATAGTTTTTTTTTTCATTCTTTGGCCACGTGTTTGTACCAAAACTAGAAAGCCCTAACTTTTACAAAAGCTCAAATGATAATGCTCTAAAACATGGTCATATTTTGTAACCGCCTGTATCGTCACTGCCAATTTTTTTCGTAGATAGTCAATTTTCTTTAGAAGCTCTTCACTCTCTTGTAAAATTTTTGTATACTATGACAATAATAAAGATATAGGGAAAAATATTTTTTTTTTACTTACAATCTTAAATACTTTCACCACAATCGTGGCTATTGTTTGAACGGAGACCATTATCACTAATTTAAACACTCAGTTATAACTGAAAACTTTGAAACCAAAGCACTAGTTATTTAATTTCTTTGTCTTTTTGTTTTCGCACTTCGCTTCCTTTGTCCGTTTTAGTTAAGAGGTAACTAGTCACTGGTTGATATGAATTATCAGTTCCAATGTTTTTTATCAGTTCGTGCGAGTTTCTAATCTTATCTGTTTCAGCGAATTAGTGGGACAGGTTGCACATTGTGGTGTGGTGTCACGGTTTATATTTTCATAGAGAACTAATTTAACAAAGACTTGTATGATATAGGGCATATAGTTTGTTAGAAGAACTTCCTGTGATTCATTAAATATTCTTAGAAAATTATTACAATTTTCTTTTTGGTTCAGATAATAGGTTTCAGGAGCTCACATAGAGTTTAGTAGAACGCTATGAACCTGACTTTAACCTAATGTTAATTTGAATATTGTAGTTACAACTGATAATTTGTGTATAATGTATCCATCGTACAGAGATGCGGTCGACCCTAGTGCTAATTGATGACTTTAACGCCTACATGCCTACGTAACCTCCAGAAATAATAGCTAGAGAGATATAATTTCATATGGCCTGGTCGAGACTAAATTACAAAGAACTTATGTTCATTTTTCGTAATCCGTAAACTGAATATCAAATAAATAATCATTCAAGTCATGATAGCGGATTACCGATTTTTATTTGGCGCGATCCGTGGCATACCTATCTCCTCGATCTACGCATACGTCGTCGGTTACGGGTATAATATAATATCGCCTTTAGTATGTTTATTATCAAAATAACATCCTCCTTTATAATTTTCAGGAACTAGGACTGGATATAACCGATGAGCAGATAAGCGAACTGGAGTCTGCTATCCATGACATCGACTTCGTAGCTGCGGCCGAGCACGAGAAGCGCGTGCGGCATGACGTCATGGCACACGTCCACACCCTCGCGGCCAGGTGTCCCCGCGCCGCGCCGATTATACACCTCGGTGCCACCTCCTGCTATGTGGGAGATAACACCGACCTAATCGTACTGAGGCACGGCCTAGACCTCCTCCTGCCAAGGCTCGCTGCGGTCATAAACAGACTAGCGAAGTTCGCTGATGAGTATAAGTTAGTATACTTGTTTATGGTTACTTAATCTTGGTACTATACATGTGAAGTCAAAGGTAAAATTTTAATGAACTTTGGTGTCTTGATACTTGCCACAGCAATTATCGCATTTAGTGTGAAATCTCCTAACGGTTTATTCTAAATCTAAAGTCGAATAGAGATTATTTGATAATATATGATGTATATGTTATATGCTTAATGGCTTTATGAAATAGAAATATAGAAATTTAAGAATCAGGTGATATTTATTACAATGCTTTATCCTACTGATAACATCTCTTTGGCCCATAAACATCAGATAGAAACGATAGCGATCGCTATCCGCTTTTTAATGTAACTATATAATATTCATAAATGATTTTTTCTTAATTTCCAGATCGCTGCCCATTCTCGGTTTCACTCATCTGCAGCCAGCACAACTGACGACAGTGGGAAAACGAGCCTCGCTTTGGCTAAGCGATTTACTTATGGATGAACGCGCGTTGTCCCGCGCTAGAGACGACTTGCGCTTCAGAGGAGTTAAAGGTACAACGGGCACTCAGGCCTCCTTCATGCAACTGTTTAACGGAGACTCGGAAAAAGTCCGGGCTTTAGACAAGCGCGTCGCTGAACTAGCCGGCTTTGACAAACGTTACATTGTAACGGGACAAACGTACTCCAGAAAGGTAGATTTAGAAGTAATAGCCGCTCTATCCGGACTCGGAGCAACCGTGCACAAAATGTGCTCTGATATACGCATACTCGCTTCAAGAAAGGAATTGGAGGAACCGTTTGAAACATCACAGATTGGTTCCAGTGCTATGCCTTATAAGCGAAACCCGATGAGATCGGAGCGCTGCTGCGCCCTGGCTCGTCATCTGATCACTCTCCACGCCAATGCCGCTAACACACACGCGGTACAGTGGCTCGAACGGACTCTCGATGACTCGGCCAATCGCCGTATCACACTGGCTGAGGCTTTTCTCACCGCTGATGCTACGCTACTGACTCTACTTAACATTTGCCAAGGACTGGTCGTTTACCCTAAGGTGATCGCTCGACACATAGCGCAAGAACTTCCGTTTATGGCAACGGAAAATATTATTATGGCAATGGTACAAGCTGGAGGCGATCGTCAAGTTTGTCATGAAAAAATAAGAGTGCTGTCACACGAAGCAGGGGCGCAAGTGAAACAGCACGGTAAAGATAATGATTTAATTGATCGCGTGAAGAAGGACTCGTATTTTGCACCAATTATTTCTCAACTTGACGCCATTTTAGATGCTTCTACATTTATTGGGAGAGCACCGGAACAGGTCACCGAGTTTCTCGAGGAAGAAGTCAATCATCTGGTCTCCAAATATAAAGAAGTTTTGACAGAACTAGAAAAACCGGTAGCTTTAAACATTTAATGCTTTTTACATTGAATTCATAAGTACACACTCATATTGTTAATGAATAAAATGATATATTTACAGCGTGTTGTTTCTATATTAATTTATAAAAATACAAAAAATATGATCCGACTATTATAAAACATAACACAAGTAGTACATGAACTAGGCACTGGTAACTAAAGTTCGATCAAAAATTCCGAATTTTCGTGAATAGTATTTAGCGAGCGCAAGCTTTATTAGGAGCACATGATTAATAAATAACTATGAGATAACATTAACAAAATCAAAAAATAAATAAGCTTAAAGAATTAGGAGAAACAGAGAGACAGACATAAATCAACTTACAAGTTGAACAATTAAGATTCGAAACAAAAATTTGTGATCACATGTTATCACAATTTCGATGGCACATCGAGATTCAATTGAATTTTTTATGGAACTTATTTAAATGGTGTTTGTAAGAAGCGTATCGCCTTGGCAAGCGGGACCTTGACTTGGCCAATTGCAAGCTCCCAAGTTAGGATCAAAACTAAGTTGTACGGGGCAGTTGAAGACGTGAAGTGTGAATCTTTGTTTCGTGCAGTCCCATCTGCATGCGTAGAATTTATTACATTGTTTTGGATGACGGAATAATCCTGCTCTCTGACAATCGACGGAACCTTGCAGTGTCTCGTCTCTGCTCCTCCACCCGCCCGGACCATATCTATCAAATGACTGCGAATCTGTCGTTACGTCCGCTTCTTTGATTTCGACAGTCGGTGATACCTCCTCGTTTAACAGCACAGTTCTGTATGTAGGAGCAACGGTAACGGCTTTAACTCTCGGACGTATTCTTATAACCTTCTCGGTGGTAGAAATAACAGCTGGTGTACTGGAAATGTAATTTCCATGATCGCTGCCATTTGGTACAATCGCTATATTGTCGTTGCTAGCTTGATCTTGGTAGTCTTGGTAGTATGAATCTTCAGGAACAATTATTGGGTTAAACGTCGATGTTACTAACGGTGTTGGAGTGACTACAGTGGTTACAACAGGCGTCCGTATCCTCGATGATTGCGTCACAGTATCATAATCAGTTGTATAGATTTCTTGTTGTTTCACTGCCGGTCTTCTACCTTTGAGCACCAAGACGGGTGATTGACAGCTGCATACGGCGCCTAATTTTCTTACAAGGAGCGGGTTAAAATCGTTAATTTTTGTGACAACAGCAACTTTGGGCTTAGTTCGACGAATGGGGACAAGAGAAGGTGTTACTTCCACAAGTTCTTGTTGGATTGGTGCATATGTAGAAGTTACTGTTTGGTAATTTCCTACACTCGGTGCGGGCGATGACGTATAAGTTACCAACCCAGCGTCCGGGCCAACAGTACCGAATCCGAGAAGGTTAGATTTGGCAGTATCAACGACAATATTCTGCTTCCTCAAAGGTGCTGGAGTTGAGGATACAACAATAGGGGTCGCATCAGAAATAACATATTCTTGGTACGGGTTTATATTGATATTTTGAGAATATGATTCATCAGAATTGGTCAACCCAATTGTTCCTAGCTTCTGGTTAATTTCTTCAGAAGGCGGCAAGTAATCCGGACCTCTATAAGCTGAAGTCGATTTTACGTATTGATAAGTGGGTGTTTGTGTGGTGGATGTTACACTTGGCCTTACATATTTTGGCCTGCTTCGCCGAGGTGCAGTCGAAGTTACTTCTACTAAATCAGGTCTGTATGTCGAAGTAACTGTCTTAGGTTGTAAATAATAGTTTTCAGTACTCGATACCACAACAGGAGCTGCAGTACTGTAAGAAACAGGTGTCACTAATCCTCCGTCACTACCAACAGAGCCAAAACCAAGTAGTTGCGATTTAGCGGTCTCTACGACTATGTTCTGTTTTCTGTAAATTGGTTTTGCTGTGGAAGATACTAAGGTGGCGGTGTCTTGACCTACAGTGTAGTCTTGATAAGGATTTTTCGTAATTTTTGATTCATATATTGTCTGTCCTACTGGAGGCAAGTATTCCCTCGACTTGGTAGTAGGTGCAGTAGTTGTTTGTGGAGGCAAATATTCAGGTCCATTGAAATCAATCGTTGTTTTCGATACAGCTGGTAAATAATCCCGTGTGACGCCAACTGTTGAATAAGTTGAAGGTTGGTATGTCGAGGTCACAACGGGCGTTACTGTTGATACGACCGGTGGCAAATAATCTTCACCCTTATATGCTACTTGAATTTCTGGAGTTTGGTAAGCGGTTTGTTTAAATACGGTTTTTCTCGGAAATTCTACAGTGGTTCGGCTGACGGAAACTGGCGCAGGTACTGTTTGACTGATGTCGTATTGTTGTGAAAATTCAATGTGAGGCTTGTAATCATATTGGTCTTGGGTTTTGTAGATTGTGGATATTTGGTCGCTTACGAGTGGTACAGAAACTACAGGTCTTGTATATGTCCGTTGATAGTTTGTTTGAGGTGCGATATATGCAGTAGCAGACTGAGCAGATTGAGTTTTATCGTTAGTAGAATAGTGATCTTCATAAACTAAAGTGGAAGGCGTAGTAGAAACAAATACTACGTCTTTTCCTGAACTATATTGATCACCGGTATTAAGATGAAATTCTTGACGAGATACAACACTAGCATCCGAATAAGCTTTTGATGAACCAATATTAGTTTGAATTTCAGGTTGACTATAAGCGTATCCTTCTTGGTTCACACCTAAATTCAGATTATTGTATGTTTGTTGACCTGTTGTCTGATATTGACCTTGACTTTGTTGAACTAAAGGTTTAGTCGTTTGCGTGAAGACTGTTGCTGTAGGTTGTACATATGTAACAGGTGTCACTTTCTGTGTATATTTCAATATAGGATTCTCATAAAGGGTAACCGAAGGTTGGTACGTTAATTCGACTTTAGGAAGTGGAGTAGTGGAAACTGGGATTGATTTCTGGGTTTGAATTCTCTGTCTAATTGTATACGGTTTGTATGTTGATGTTACAAAAGGTACAAGTGTGGATGATTCCACCACTGTCTTGGCAGTGTCTTCTAAAGTGACAATAGGTTGTGTGTTGAAATAACCACTTACTCCAGCATCTTGCGTGTAAGTATTTACTTGTGCTGCGTCAACTTTATGGATTGTTTGTTGACTGAAAGATTGTGGTTGATAGGTAGAAACAACAGGTTGGACTGCAATGGTAGGTTGAATCGTAGAAATTTGTACCACTTTTTGTGGTTGTTCATATGTGACATCAGATTTAGTATATGTGTATCCAGCGTTGTCGATTCCAATTGTTTTTGCAGATTCTCCTGTATATATGGTTTGCTGGTTGTAAGTCTGCGGTGCATAAGTAGAACTGACAAATGTCTGAGGAACTACTTTTTGAGTATACTTTAGAATTGGATTCTCATACAATGTGACAGGAGTCGTTTGGTACGTGTACTGCTTCCGAACAATTGGACGTACTGTCGATGAGATAACTTTGTGAAGAGTTTGTTGACTGAAAGCTTGCGGTCTGTAAGTCGACGTGACCACCGGTGTCGGTGTCGTATACTGGATGACTGTCTGTTGGGATGCGTCGTAGCTGCTCGGTTTTGTGTATTGATAAGTAGCGTCTCCATTTTGTACAAAAGCGTTAATTCTGCTCGCGTCAACCTTATGAAGTGTTTGTTGACTGTAAGCTTGCGGTTGGTACGTAGAGACAGCAGGTTGAATACTGGCTGTTGGTAAAGTCTGCGTATACTGAACGACATTTTGTGGTTGAACAAATGTGACCGTCGACTCATCCTGGTTATAGCCAGAAGATCCTGTACCAGTGGAGAACACATTAGTAGAGCCAAATCTGTTATTTGTTTGTTGATTATGTGCTTGCGAGTACGAAGAAACTGTTGGTCCGGTAGTGGTATATGCTATTAATTTTTTAAAAGGTACTTCCGTCACTGGTGTGGAATAGCTGGAGATATCTGCCGCTACGTTATGGATAGTTTGCTGCTGGTGACTGAATCCTTGAGGTTTATATGTAGATATCGATATACCGGGTGCTGCGGTAGTGTAAGATATACCTTCTTCGAATGGAATCCGAGGTTTGGCGTAATCATAACCCGTCGAGGCCTTACTTTCACTCTGATAATTGGTATTCACATTGTAATCGGTAACTTCTACTTTAGGAGTGACGAAAGTAACCGGGGTCTGTGTAACGCCAAATATTTGTTTTACGCTTGTCCTGGGTGCCAAAGGAACGTATGTAGTTTTGTATGTGGTAACCGCTGGCAAAGCTGTTGTAACAGCAAACGGCGTGGCAGTAGTAGGAATACCGGACGAGGTGGGGTTTGTTGCGAAACTGTAGCCATCGTGAAGATCGGCTCCGACATGATTTATGGTCACCGTCGGCTGTGATAAGTAAGAGACTTGTCCTGTTTGTATTTTATCATCATACGCTTCCTCGGTATATGCAACGTCGACTAGTGTCGTTTTACCGACAAGACCTACATTCACTGCACCAGCGGTTAGCGTATGACCTGCGCTGGTATGATCGACGTACGCTCCAGAATCGTCATATGTACCCACGTATCCGTTAATGTTATAAGTACCAGGGTATCCAGTGTTATATCCTCCCTCTTCGAATGCGGGTCCTGTAGGTTTGTTGTAATGATAACCTTCAGATCCCTTGTCGGCACTATCAGTGTAAGACCACGATCCGTTATATTTCCCAACGTCAAAACCTTTGGTTACCGTGTAACCGTAACCTACGTGTTTGTATGGTACGACAGGTGAAGCGACGTGGTTGTAAGGTAGAGCGCGATCGCCTGTTGGATCATGGACATACTTTCCTGTGTTAGACGGCCTATATTTACCATCACTGAAGCGGCCACCGCTGTTTTGTTGTGGTCTGTAGTAACCAGTATTGTATCTTGCATCATATTTCCCAGTATTCTTGCGAATAGAGCTGGTGACTCCTGCGCTTTGGCCATACGATGCAGTTGCTCCGACATTTTGTAGCCTCGCTTGACTAGAACCAGTTTTTTGGCTCGGCAACCTGTAGTCGTCCAGAATTATGGAGCCGCTTGTATATTCTGCTCCGTCATTATATTTAGTAGCTTGCACAAGACCCAGATTAGTATTCGCGGCTTGTTCGCCATTATATTTAACAACATTTTCGACTAGACTTGAAGCGTCGTTCGTTAATATATACTCGTGTCCGTTGCTCGCGCCTCCTTCGAGTTCTTGTGAGGTGATGAAGTTGTTATCTATGGCGTCGCCGTTTGTCAGGAAGCCGCCTTGCAGCCCCACTAGGTTGTCTAGGGCTGCTCCGGAGATCAGACTCTGGTGGGCCGCAATGTTCACCGCATCAGCTGTCTTACCCTGAAAACCGAGAGCACCTGGAAAAGCAAATTTGTAAATTTAATATACCTGTACATGTAAGTAACTAAATATTATGCGACTGATTATTAAATAAATATCGAATTGATCAAAATGAGCATTGATGATATGGATACAGGTGAAGTAATAGTTAAATGCTTTGGATCTTAGTGTTTTAATATTTTATGTTTAGAAATGTTTTTTTTGTCTAAAAAGACAATTCAACATTGGTTTCGAAAGTAATTTTCTTAATTTGATTAGAATAATTAGTGTTATTAGTAATTATGGCGGTAGTTTTAGCACTCTAGCAAAGGGCTTGTCTATGTGAGTTCAGTTTTGGCGTTCATGTCTGCCACTAAGCTTTACCATCGCAATATTACTTGCGTATAAGTTTAAAGGGCGTCATGTTTTATAGAAATCACTAAACGCACGTATGTCTAGAGGTTACCCAAATATACGGCTGTTAGAACCGTGTAAGATTAACTGTACCATACCATAAACAATTTAAAAAGTCCATTTACCAGTGAGCGTGGCGCCAGAGAATCCGTACGCCTCCGCCTCGTATCTGGCGATGTTCCCGCAGCCGGGGACCAGCCACGGCCAGTCACACTTGAGCCGCGCCGCGTCGAAGCCCAGTCCGAACGGGCAGCGGAACTCGTACGCGGTGAGCGGCGCCTTGCCGTGGTCGAGACACGCGAAGAACCACCGACAGTTCTCGGGGTCCGCATAGTAACCTGGCAAAAATAGTAATTTTACAGTGGTAGAAAATAAAATATGGTAAAAAATAATAAAAGTGGTAAAAATAGTAATTTTAGAGTAATAACTGTTCACGAATGGGCCGGATCGACTAAAGAAATATTACGATCTCACAAAATACTTTTGCTTCTCGTTTGATGAGTTAGGAATCGAAAACTCTTCCACCCCAACCCTTTCTCCTCTTTTTTTCTTTTTTTATGGAAAAAGCTGGCAAACGAGCAAGCGGCGCCTAATGTTATGTGACCGCTACCCATAGACAACAAGGAAATAAGTTGCAGATGCGTTGCTTACCTTAGAGGTGGGGAAATAAGTTGCAGATACGTTGCTTACCGTAGAGGTGGGGTTAGACAGAAAAAAGGATATTTCCTTTTCCTACCGATCACCTCCCCGTCCAATCCTCTTCCTTTCCCTAGTAGAAATGGATAGGAAGGGTAAGAGGACTACATTTAGGCCTCCTCTACTTTTCTTTACCTACTTTCCTTATTTCTACACAAATTTAAGCAACGCATCCGTGACTTTTGACAGTTGCGGATGTGGATGCGTAGCAGTTTTCATATAACATCTGGTGACTCGCTTGCTGGTTTGTCTGCTTCTACTATTAATAGGAAACAAACTAGATGTGCTTTATTGCTTCCTTTGTTACATCCCACACGAAATGATCTTTTTAACACTGACTAGGATTTTTTTAGGACCCTTACCTTCGGAGTCAGGGCAGATGAACCTAGTCCGGGGCACGGGCGCTATCTCCGCGGTGCCGGGGCAGGCCTGTGAGTGAGCCAGGCTGCCTGGCCACACGCACACCTCGTAGCGCGCGTCGAACGCCAGACCCGTCGGACAGTCGAACTCGAACACCTGGAATAGACAGGAATAGACCTTAAAAACATGTCATGAATAGTATAGGAAATTTGTAAAAAATAGGCTTGCGCTCTAGTTGGAACTTTTGTTGTTCAACTTTTAACTAGGTGGCATTATTCTTAATTGAAATTGAAGTATTATTTCGTCCACTAAAGAGTTATAACAACTTTGGCTACTACTGCAGCATGTTTTACAAATACGGAGGTCATTGTTGCCCATTTTTTGGAGTGTAGTATTAGTTAGTTCCACAACTTAAGCAATAGCTTACAGTATAATCGGGCGAGTACTGGTCGAACTTCACGCAGCGGTAGAATCTGGCGCAGGAGCGAGGGTGCACGAAGTAGCCTTGGCGGGAGCAAGAGAACTCAGTTCTTGTGTCCTGGAAAATAAAGTTCAATATTGAAACAGCAAGATTTCTTGATGGAAATCAATTGTGATTAGAGAAAGATTCTAATCAATACCAAAAATTGTATTTCACGGAGTAGTGTTGCATCAATCACTGTATTTATTGATGCTAAATTGTGTGTACTTTTGTTATGAACAAAGAGAAAAAAAATGTATAAAGACAAAAGAAATGAAGAAATATTATTTTTGGGGTTTCAGGTTGGTCAGTTTCGATTTATTTCGCTTTATTAAAAGTATTTAAAAGGCAAAATAATTATTTTAAAATGTTATTGTCACCTCTCTGATGGAGTGAATGACGCCGTCAGAGTCAACGATCTGCGTGATGCGATACGGAGACACCTGGAGAGCGTCCAGCGGCCGGCCCTGGCCTCCAGCTGACAGGATCTCATTCTCCAGAGACCTGGAATAATAATTGAAAAAATCGAACCTTTTTTCCGATGTATTTTTATGGTTGTAAATTTTGTTTTTATAAATAGCACAAATAAATGAAAAGTATTAATACTTTTTTGTCTTTGATTTATTAATTTTTTTTTGGTACAAATATAAATATGCAGCATAGAAATTTACCTAAGCACAGCAGCTCTTGGCGCTCGACTCTGCTGGTTCAGCACCTTAGTTAGGCTGGCCCTTAGCGTGGGTCCACACGGAGTGTCCGTGTCCTTGT
This sequence comes from Papilio slateri, assembly GCA_018246275.1. Lineage (NCBI taxonomy): Eukaryota > Metazoa > Arthropoda > Insecta > Lepidoptera > Papilionidae > Papilio > Papilio slateri. Next base: position 15,803 of record DWTW01000126.1, read on the forward strand.
CGGCTCTATGAAGCGCCAGTCCAGCGAGACCTCTCACACGGGCGTATTTACCCTTCACGTCCACTGACGATGCATCTTCAAAAGATATCCAAGTGGTGTTCCTGGAGAAAATTAGTAGCTCAATCGACACATCGAGTATGGCAACATTTGACAACAAACAATCTTGCAAAAGTTATTGCCACTAGATAGAGGATGGATCCTGAATGGGAAAACGTCTAGTTCCAAGCAAAAGTCATCCAATCTACCCTCTGAATACTATATATATATACTATATAACTATTATACTATATAACTACTATATACTATATAACTATTTGCGTGATAAAATGTCCCTCTGGTTGGATTGACCAGGTTATTTTTTGCAGTAGAAGGCTCAAATCAGAAATATTTTATATTTTCTAATCTTTACAAGTTTCCCAATATCACGCAAAATTATGACGCAAACATTATTTATAAACATAGAAACGGAACAAGATTCATATATTTTGAAATAAATTAGAAAACCAGCTCTGTTTTTCTGTTCACCATGATATTAATGATTATTAAAATAAATTCAGTTCGATTACGTCCCTCGATTTAAAATTAAAACATTGCATGATTTATTTCCAAATCTTGATATAGATCCATTTTAATTATGAAGATATTTGCATTGTTTGACATAAATATAATGGCAAGACAAGTTTATAGCTCGGGGTTGCCATTATTAAAATATTTATTATTGATTAATTAAACATTCACAACACCTTTTAGAGCTGTTAAAATTCAAATTGAGGTCGATATTTACACAATCCTTATCTCCCTACACTTTGAGAATTAAAAAATTAATAAAAGCATAATATTCTCACATCATCGGAATGTGGACCTACTTGTGATCATAAATCTCTTCAGATTCATCACATAAATACCCCGGTAAAAATGCTATTTGTGTTCTGACTCACTTATTAGTTGCCTTTACGACAATATTTGAATGCAAAATGTTATGGCTAATTTAATTATATTACTTATTCCGCAATAGCAAATTCCTGTTCATATGATGAAGTAGGGTAGAATGAATAATACGAGCCTTTCAGGCTGTATTGGACATACATATTTTAGGTATGTCTTAGAAATGCATTGTAGTTCAAAAAGTATGAACTTAAGATATTTTCAAATATGGTGATTATTGTTTGAACCTAGTCAAGGGATGCATACGGAATAACTATGGGTTTCTTAAAGCTGGATGCAATGCAATAGTGAAATCGAAAACGTGCTATAAAGTTATTCTTAATATTCACAAACATTATAGATGCTAATTTATGCATAGATTAGGTGGAGGTCAGAGGTCAGAGACACGAAAAAATATCTAACGTAACATCTTTTTAGTGTCAATCAGATGTTTATAGTTCTACACTCCTAGCGGGTCACGAGATTCTACTGTATTAGGTCCAATAGTGAATTTAAAACCGATCGTTTTAAAGTATTGAAACAAATAATTGCATTATCAACAGCCTATATCGTTCCAATGCTGGACATAAGCCTTCTTCGTTGGCTTCCACAGTCTGAGGTCCTCCGCTATCCGCTTCCATTTCCCGTCGTCCGCACGTGGACACTTATTTTTACCCGACTGAACCATACGTTTGTTGCCCGGATGTACGTACATATATCCATTCCATTGTGACTTCCAGTAGTCTAAGTGGCTTAATCGATTTTGAATAGTGAGATGTCATTAGATTTGTATTTTTCCCCGGAGTGTTAGAGGTAATATTATGGTGTGTTGAGTGATCATAATCGTATGATTATCACCATTCATCACATCGTTTTATTATATAACAAGTAATAGTTTTTTTTTTTAAATTAACTATTAAGTACTTAGTGACTAAGAACAACCCGAAGATTAAATTTGACGTAATTATAATTCATTACACTAAATTAGTCAGAAATATTAATTTTAACAACTCCAAGCACACATTTATAAACCAAGCTCACTTGAAAGCGTATGGAGCAGACAAATCTTGGTCCCTCTCTAAGGTCCATCTTCCTTTCTGCAGTTGCCTGCAGAGTTCAGCCTGGTCGATCTCTTTGGGATCATCGTCCTGGGTCGGGCTGCCTGGAGTACTTAGGGTCTCGTTGAGGAGAGTGAACTGACGAGCTGTCGCTGGTAAACTAATGACCATTTTGGATGAAGGTACCCCTAGACCCACCACTAAATCGACCACCGAATCCTGAAAGAAAATTTGAGTTAAGTATATGTGTATGATATAAGTAATTGATTTAAATTGAAGCGTGATTGTATTGTAAGCAAAATATTTTTGCAGTATAAATTCTAATGCATAAAGAATAAAATGCTGTCATTTTAAAAAAAAATATATGAGATATTTATTAAAATTACTGATGTTTAATATAGAGGCGCACTTTGCCGTGGCAAAATATCTAACCCCAATCACACCTAATTAACGTAAACGGTTTTGATGAATTACGTTATCGATTATTTCCTTGTATCCCCATAGAGATAGACAAGACTACGACTGTGTCAATATGGTCGCTATAAAATATAAGATCCTTTAGAAAATTACGTAACGCTTCCATCTAATCCTAGACACAGTTCGATTTCCGTATTGCGTAAATGCATTCATCCAAATTGGAATTAATCCTTGTTACCTCATTTCTGAAGTTCGACATATGATATACACCGCGAAGCATTAGTAATAATTCGATTTTATTTAAATGGATAACTTTATCTATAAATGATTCGAATTGCCATAAGTTTTGGACGGATCTATACATCTTGAGACAGGTTATTGTGTAAGTAGGTAATCCTGCGCCTACGCAATATTTCAGAGCAACGAATTGCTATAAAAGAAATGTCACCAGATATTTATTAAGACTAAAATTATCTTTATCTATATTATATATTTATCTATAGCTATAAATGGTGTTGGTATTAATTAGATTAGGATTATTATGAAATAAAAAAGCTCAATGTAAACTAGAAGCAAAAAAGGACTGTACAAGGAGTGTAGATTAATTAATAGAATACAAATACGTTTTACATTATTAATTTTAATAATAATTTCTTAACAATTGATATTACAATTTTAAATAGATTGACAAACGAATTCGAATTTCCTGAAGATTTGGATGTGATGTGGATGTTGTTTTCATTAGACGGAGACAAGCTTGCATTGCTAAGCTGCATTGCACGCTTGCGTGCCTATATCATTAAATTATTTATATTATCACGGCAAAACATGTTCTAAAACGTTAATTACAAAGTACAATCAGTGGTAATCAAGAGTTTTATAAATATATCTTTTAAAGCCTTGTTTTTGGTGCCACTATTTGATAACCGTGTTAAAACTGGGGGCGAATAATATTTGATTTAAAAAAAATAATACTCTTCCTTGTTCCGGAATTAAATCTAAGTTTTCGATTCTGATGAGAATTATCAAAATACTTTTACTTTATTCCGAAATTCTGAATGGTATGGTATGGTATATGGGTATTATTTTTCTTATTGGATGCTCTTCTACATGACATTGTGTAGGGATTTAAACAGCAAAGATGCACCTGTTGCTTGGCCTAGTTGTACTAATTTGTAAAAAGAATCATTATTTTTTTATTTTCTCTTGAAAAACTCTAAAATACACCGTATTTCTTCCAGTATACGAATGACATAGCTCTTGCACATTCGCTTAAGTAAAAATTGTTGAATTTTTCTCGCAGTGAAGCAGTTCACCTTCGCCTTACACTACACCACTGAGTAGAACATATGACGCAATCCAACTCAAGCTCAAACTCGTTAAGAAATATGCCTCCTCGAAACTAGGACTTGCTTTAATTTGAAGAGCAAGGTATCAACCATTTTAAGAAGGTTAAATGAATAAGCGAGTTACTTGTTAATTTTAACAAATGGGTCGTTCTTTATAGCACTGCGACCTAAAGACCATAGGGGGACCGACATGTATCACCGTATTTTGTCAAGCCGGATGGATTTGCAAATTTGGACAACATCGATAACATTTGAACATTATACTTAGTTAGACGATTAAGATATCCGAACAATCCGAGTTAGATGACAAAAATAGACAGCCCCTGAATAAATAGACTAGACTCCTTACAAATAGACTCCTTCTAAATTTGTTTCAATCTCTGATAACATAGTGGTACGTGTGCATTGTAAACGGCTCGAATTTAATTCCTCACGACATGCGATGAGAATGCTACAAAATCTAAAAAATAAACAACTTAAATCATGTTCGTCCAATCGTTCCTCCACATTAGAGAGAAGCTTACGTTTTTTGTTATTACTTTCAGAAATAATCAGAATCAACCAGATCAAAATAATTTCTGTACGTCAAAGATCACGCTAAAAGGCAACGCATCAACAACTCAGTTGCTTTGCGGATGCTTACGGATAGCGATCACTTAATATCAAGTAAACCGCTTGCTCGTTATTCTGTAAAACAGACTATTAAGTTCTCTAATACGGTTTTGTAATTGTTAAATTAAAACTTTTAGAACCGTTAATAAAGGATACTATGCTAGTTTATAAATATATAATTGCCATTTATATTCATTATATTTCCCACGAACGACACAGGAAATTGGCAAAGGTACCAGCGTGGTGAATTAAATTAATTACAAGGCAATTTACATAGTTATAGATATTTTGCTCGAAATATTGACAGCTTTATTGACGTTATGTAGCTTAGGCCGAGATAAATAGTCGTTACGAAGCATTAGACGAAAGTCGTACTTCTTAAAGTACGACTTTGGCTTGGCTCAGCAAAGTACCCGTTACCATCTAAAATAAAC
>DWTW01000127.1:0-20593 GCA_018246275.1 Papilio slateri
ATCAAAAGCAAAGTATGCATTATACATTCATAAATTGCGACACTAGTGCTCACAACTATTTCTAAATAAAGCGGCTAATATATACTCTGTATAAAGAAAGAATAAAAAAAAACATCATTACTTACATTCGTATTTTCTAAATTTGATAAGATAGGAAGGACACACTTATTTGATAAATTGAGATCAAATACTTTAAAAAATAAGATATTCAGGATTAGTATAAATAGTTTTCTTCATAAATAATAAATTTATGTATAAATTGAAACTATTGAAATAAATTGAACATAGTCGATCATGAATTGGAAGTTTGACAGTTTGAATGGTGAAATAGAGTAAAAACATATTTAGATTATAAAGATATACGAATAATGAAAAAAAGGAAATTGCATCCAAAATTACGGAAATGAGCAAAATGCAAAGTCTAGCTCTAGTGATTCATTGTTCGAAATTAAAGTTTTCGTCACTGCGATATCATTTCGCCTTTTTGTGTTTAACTTTGCATCTTTCATCTTGCATCTGTAATTTGACATTGTAAAGTATAATGTCAAATTGGTGTCACACGTCAACAAGCCGTAGTTATTTTGATTAAGTTAGTAATTTGTAAATAAAACTGTAATTTCTTTTCGATATACTTGAAGTAGTTATAAAACTTGTAAAATAATGGTAAGTTAAGTGAGATTTATTTCATCAATATAATTTTATTAACAGAGTAACTCGATTCCAAATCGATTGTTTCAGGACTTAAAAACTTTTGGTGAAGATGACTTCGATCCTAAAAAGTGGATTAATAAAGCGTGGAGTGCCAGTGGTAATCAGGAGAAAGAGGTACACTAAAGATTTTGTTAAAATGTTCTAATTCCATTGCCGAATATAAGTCGATCTAAATGCAGTTTGTGCTCATTATCACCACTCCCGGCTAGTGTGTTTTGACCAATGCAGAGTACAGTTAGATGGAAACACTAATACTGGCAGCTTATTCCGGTCTTGAATTGTATGCACTATGAATGAGGAAACAAATTTTTTGTCTTTATGTGAGGTGTTTCTACTTCAATAAGTTGGTAAACATCAGTCTATCTATAAAGTACAATGGAATGGTCACCAGGTTGGTTTTACTTGTGATGCTCGACTGAAGAAGTTAGTTTATGTATATTTTTAACTTTAACAGTGGCAGAGCCTAGAAAACCATCTGTTGCATGAAGGGGCCACTTTAACCGGTAAAATTCCACAACCTCATAGAAGACAGTCGTGAAGTAGAATTATTCTGCATGTACTTGTCAGATGATTGAGGTGCCAAAAGCCCAATTTCGTCTTCTTTACCTTCCTATCCCATAAAGATAGGATGGGAAGGGGATGAGGATCGGGGAGGGGATGAAAAGGAAACATCCTATTTCCATTATTTAAAAGTAGATAATGCATCTGCAACTCATCTGCTTGTTGTGGATGTCTATGGGTAGTGGTCACTTAACAATAGTTGAACAGCTTGCCTGTACTCCTTCTCCCATGAAAAAATCTTGTGTAACTTTTGTTGAAATACACAGGACTTTGTAACAAACACTGTGACAAGATTGCACCTGTACATGAAGCAGTTAAGTAATTCATTGGATGAAACAACAACACAGGTAAGTAAGCAATTTGAATAATACATTAGTATTGAAACTGAAATTACAAAGATGCATTAAGTTTATGCACATTTTAGTACAAGTTTTCTATCTTTTCTGTAAGATATAATGATGAAAGATGGCAGAATAAATCTGTACATAATAAATATTTATATTTCTGCCTCCAGTCTGCATGCTGCTTCCGGCTAGAGACTAGCCTAATGTGATAAAGCATCTTCTGTCTCAATGTGATGAATATAAATATGATAATAAACTGGACTTCATCATTTTGCATTCTTGGTAGCATCTGTTTATGATGAGTAAACAAAGTTAAATATCTTGGCACATCAGGATCAAGTCCCAGACGTGACCAGCAGTATTAAAGTGCTGTTTGGGGTTCTTTGGGCAGTTGGGCTGGCTAGAGTGATCCATCTACTAATTTAACATCATACAAATGTGTATGCATATTTGGAACTATGTGGACAATTTCAGATTGTAACTTCAGTGCCTAGAATCCTACAAGACGCGTCCAGTCTGCAAGTCGAGGGGGCTCTGCTGCAGCAGAAGCTGTTGACCTTGGAGGAGCAGGTGCAAGGTGTTGAGCAGCAGACCGGTCAGTCTATAGAGAGCCTGCAGAGGATAGATCGTTTGAAGAGTCAACTAGAGGTCTGTCATCATTCTACCTTGTTCTATGACCCTTGGATTATGTGGATTGAAGTGTGGGTCAGGCCATTGTTTGGGCTTGCACCTTTTTTTATTTATTCACCCACTAACCAGTTTACAATAAAATATACAATTTCTTAAAATTACAAAAAACATTATTTGAGTTATTGCAAGATCCATTTCCATGGTTTCACAATAACTGAAACATTTTAATGTAATTGTGACATTCATTGATTAAACAATTACTTACATCCTATTTTTCATACCTTGTCTCTGTTTATTCTCCCCTAGTGGCCATGACACACTGCAGGACATATCAATAACTCGTAAGAGCTACATATGTATCCAAACTATGTGACCCATTCTGGTCTACAAATTACCACTATTGGTCATGGGTCCTCTAGAGAAATTGCGCGCTTTTTCGAGCCATATTCAAATGTGGTGCGCAGCGTTCACCGCTTTTTACACTCACGCCGTGTCTATAAAGACCAATAAGAGTCAAATTATTATTTTTAAACTTTATTTTTGCACAGAATGTCACCAAGGGGGGAGGATAACTTGGAGAGGGTAAAAAATGGGTTGTTCTGTAAAAAAATTAAAAAATGAGTAGAATGGGTATGTTCCCTATCATCTACATCAACTAAAAGGCATCCACTGTTGGGGTGTAGGGCTCCTCCAATGATTGCCTAAAAGATCCCTTGTTGCCACAGTTTAGTGACATGATAAAAGCAATATAAAGAGTTACCGACAAGCATGTATGCATAGTCGTATGGATGTAGAAGTGAGTGATGTGTGCCAGAATCATGCCAAAGGATCCATACGCTCTACCTACCCCTCTGGGTCAAGGGTGTGAGTACTTATATATATTTATATTCCATTTTACAGACTGCAGCATCAGCTCTGCGCGAAGCAGACAAATGGGCTGCGCTGGCGTCGGCTCTGGAAGATGTGCTTGAGACGGGTGTGCCCACCAGTGGTGACAAACTGGCACAGCTCTCTGAACAAGTTGCTGCTATGACTGCTAGTCTTGAGGTATGTGACGTGTTTGACATTAATGCTTGATTAAGTTGTTGGCTCATTATATTCTTCTACTTCTTTCTGTGCCTCTCCAAGTATAGCTAGTTAGTGGTCAGGTTCACATATATCTGTTTATTTTTCGGAGGGTGAAACAGGTCAGCAGCATCAGAGACTCGTGTCCATTTCATCTGGTGATTCTGTCTTCTTTCTTAATGTATCCTCTGTCTTTTGAACACGCTTTTAACAACTTGGTCGGTGTGTTTGTTTATTATTTTGTAAAATAACTTGAACTATTTGTGAGGAAAAAAAACAGTAAAAAAAAAATAAGTGAAAAATGATAAAGACGACATTTGCAGCATCAATATGTACAACAAAAAAATCCTAATTTAATATTATGTATGCAAATATGAGTTTGTTGGTGTGTCCGTTTGTTACGCTTTCACGCTTAAACTATTAAACCGATCAACATGAGAGTTTCCACACACATTGTCCGGGGTACAGAAAAGGACATAGGGTACTTTATAATGTACAATAAATCCCGAAAAAAAAAACGACCCAAGCGTCATAAAAATATAACCTAATTTTGGCTATTACGGTAATGTCATTTGATTATACTTTTTTTTACATATTTTTATCTATAATTTCAAGAAACTATGAAACAAGATACAAAAGAATCCTGCGAGGGAATTAATAAACGAATGCGTGCAACGCCGCTGGCGAAAGCTAGTTTAAAACCGGTTCTCACAACTCATTCGTGATAATCTTGTATTATACATTGTCCAGGTACTGAGCGATGCGCCGGACTACGAGTACAAGCGTGTCCAGTTGGAGACGCTGTACAACAGACTGGAGGCTGCGGTCAGCTCGCCGCTGATAGACGCCCTCACGCAAATGGATGCCGGTAAGTGATTTTACAGAAGAAGGTGGCAAACGAACCAGCGGCCCGCTTGGTCTCAAGTGACCGCTACCCATAGGCATCCGCAACAAGATAATGAGTTGCAGATGAGCTGACTACCTTTAATGGACCGGAGGGGATAGACCCCTTCCCCTTTCCATTCTTTTCTTATTAGAAATTAACGGGAAAGGGAAGAGGACTAGAATTAGGCCTCCGGCACCTTATTTATCAGGAGAAACGCAGAATGCTTCTACTTGATGCCTGTCTACTTTGAGGTCGTGGTATTCCACCGGTCCAGCACATTCATGCAACAGATTTTCTTCGAGCGAGCTCTACCACTCTTGAAATTATTTGCAGCATCTATAATGAGTACTTCTGTAAGTGTACTTGTTACCACTTCCCAAGGAACCAATCTTTGCGGTGATTCATAGGTGAAAAGTCTCCTGATGGTTGCCATCAGGTGAACCGCTTGTTCGTTTGTATTCAACATATATTCATGTGTATAGATCGCACGTCATCCTATGTGAGTTTGTTCCGTGCGATGTGCCGCGGCCAGTCCGCCGCGCGGTGCTGGCGGCGGGCGGCGGCCGCGCGCGTTGCGTGCGCGTGGCGACGCGAGCACACGCACAGTGTGCGCGTGCTCGCACGCACTGTACTAGCGGACGGGCAGAGGCAGGTGAGGCAGTCTCGATTCGTGCTTCTGTCTCGTCTTGGCCAAAATATACTTACGGCCAATCCCTATAATCGATCTCGATGCATTTTCATCATTCTCGGATCGAGTTATTAAATCGTTAAAAATTCCGTTTTAATAACCGATCTAAAGATTGCAACGGCAATCCAAAAACGCAATCGTTGGTAGGGCGATCGATCCTTTTTTGTACACTCTCCTTTACGGCTGTATCGATCTCAATCCAAACGATCGCGGATCGAATTTTCAAGCCGTTTGCTTTAAATTTCGTTTAAATAACCGACCCAAAGAGTACTCTCTTGTAACGTTATTAATTCTTTAAACTTTTGTATACAATAGATGTAGTATATATTTTTCAATGACCGACGATTATTTCGAGGTCGCACCAAGTTTTGGGCCATGACTAGATGTTGGCCGCAGCTTCGCACGCGTTTGTTTCTTATTTCCCTCGCGGGATTTTTTTCAATCGAATTATAGGTAACTTGTGTCAAATTATTGTTCTCGTCAAAACATAACATTACCATGGCAGCCTTTATTTATAAATGAAGGTTTTATGTTTTTTTTTGCCATCCCTCGGGAATTATACCCGATATTTGATAGGGCCTATCATTTGTGCAATCTCGGGGTCTTGCTATTTTGGCTAAAAGTCTAGTATTTAATGAGGCTGTCTTAAATTATGTACATTCAAGTAATGTACAAAAAACTTTAAATAAGACTCAGTTACTTAAAAAAAGACTTTTTAATCTCCTTACAAAAGCAATACTTACTTAAATTAGAAATACAGTTGTTTTTTTTAAATATTAATAGATTTTCGAATTAATTTACTAATATTTCTTTAACCATTTCAATTAACCTTAACCTTGTGCTAGGATATGGCTCACGACAATAGTCTAATGGCGGATTCGAACCCACGACCTCGTGTTCAGTCCTTAACCATTAGGCTATTGGCGCTTAAATTATTTTTGAACACAATCTTTAATACCCCAATCTAATTATTTACAATCACTAATGATAGAATTAAGAATTTTGAATTAATATAAAAGGATAAATTAAACCGCACACCAACCACTAAATAAATTAATATCTAATTATAATAAAGTAGTTTTCATCTTAACTCCTACAAGAGTCTTGCACTCAAAGGAGGGACTAAACCATCACGAACCGTTTGAAGGCGTACTCCAGCACTAAACGCAAGCACCACTTCATAAGGTTCCCGAGGGCGTTCCGATTGTTCAGGATTGGCAGCGGGACACGTCTCAGCGCGGATATTAAATGATGTCTAATGGACCGACGTATTGAGATCAAGTATGTGCGAGGTAAATGTTTATGTAATCCCTCACAAGACTAGAAATCCACTCAACAATGTTTGTTTGTCATATTACGGAATTAATGAATGTTGGATAAATTCTTAATCACCTATACATCTACCTATATAATATATGAGATTATAAAAAGGAAGAAGAAGATTATTTAAACAAAGGGAACACATAAAAAATAAAATCGATATGAAAAAGTTTCCAATTTGGGTTACTCTAAATGGTAACATAAACAAGGATTGGACACCCTACGGCCATGAAGAAGCATACTCGACCCGGAAAGTTCCAATATCACAAAGCATACAAGTCTTTTGTGATTGACAGCTATTTTTTGCCTCGAGGAGGCACCGTTACACCGTACCGTACCGTTACAGTTTAAGAATCAGGCTCAAGCTCAAGCTCGAGGCACAGGTTTACTTCTCTCTATATTCGTATGCGGTAGTCATTGAGCTTCAGGTAAACATTGCTCGTTTACCGCTTTCGACAAAACGACGACAAAACTGTGTTGTTATTTTAACACTAGTTGAGCGGCTTGCTCGCTTCGTTTACTGTGCATACTCTCTTATACATTATAAGATCCATTTACTGACAGCAATGTAAAGGAAACATTGATTGGTTTGCAAAGTTCAGTCGGTACACTTTTTTTAATGAAATCTGAGTTTTTGATTACGTTCTAAATAGATCAAATAAAGTAACAGAACTAGTAATTTATAATGATTGCGAATGGCTTTTTAATGGCTTTTAATGAAATTTTCCATAAAATAAGATATGTATGTTTTCAAGTTTTTGATTTAAGATAGCAAGCACCCTTCGCTATTTACTGATTTTGTTATTACCACGATTTATTAAAATTTAAAAAAAAAAAAATTTAATTTTTTTTTTTATTTTTTTCCCCCCAAAAAAAAAAAACCCCCCCCCCCCCCCCCGCCCCAAACCCCCCCAAAAAAAAAAAAAAAAAAAAAGTATACGCATAACGGTGCTTGGGCAGATTGGGCAGCCGCGGATGCAAACGCGATATAAATATATGAGGCATTTATATTTGTAAATTACCACTTGACTTACGGTGTCCGGCTGTAGACTTTTCAATACCTTGTTTTATAAAAACACGTGTGCCTTTTACTGATGTCCTAGTTTGGTAAACGCGCACATAGCCCCGAAACAAAAACACCAAATTTGGGTGATTCGGAACAAATTTCAGCGCAGGGTCACGAGGGCTCCGTGTTTCGTGCATAGCATCGGTTTACACGTGGATTTAGAGATGTCTACCATAGCCCAACATCTGTAGTTGGCGCAGCTATTTTGATTCCGCGGGCGGTCACCCCAACTCGTTAGTGGTGAGTGCCGTCTGCCGTCACCTACGATCCAATCCCGCTCGGTAAATTCCGCCATGATCATCGAAGACCTGGGCACGGATTAGAGGACTAATTCTCGGACGACGAGACATCTACCGCCATAGGGAAGATTAAACCACTTCGCAACCACCATACTCGCGTTACGGCCATATATAGCTGGCAGACTATTCTCACAAGTTAATGATAGAATCATTGCTGGAGTTCCTTCCGCCATTTCTTCTAAAGTTTAGCTGTAGTCATATAATAGCCACCGATCACCGTCACAGTCACCCCGTGGAGCGTCCGCTGAAGCTTCCACCATCCGGTAATAATAATAAAGTAACGCCTCGAGCCGAGGTTCTCGAGGGAGCCTTCGAGCTTAGTTACACATAAACGAGCTGCCACCTCAATTGTCGCTTTTGTAGTACTTTTTGTAACAAGTTATCTTTGTTTTTAAAAATCTTGGGGAAAATTGAACCTTTGACTGTCAAACCACATGTTGGCTATTGAGTTAATTTGTTTATATCCACGGATAATAAACAAATCGCGATAAACGAGGTAATTTTGCAGGTCAGCTTAACGCTAAAGTGCTTAAAATTTCATCCATTTGACACGTTCATAAATTTCGACGTAATATCAATGTCACGATTATCGTGGTATATAGCTTCGTATAAAAACTAAATTAGTGTACAATGGACAGAAATTGATAGAAATCAGTTTTGCGTTATAATCTGCGACCCTGTTAATGAATTTATTGTTGATCATTGTTGTAGAGGGACGCGTAATTTGACAATAGATGGAGGTCCCTGTTGAATTACGACCTTGGATACCAACATTTAGTACACAAACAACAAGGCAACATACATACATACATACGTACATACATACATACATACATACATACATACATACATACTTACTATACCATTATTTTATAAGCTTCACGAACTATCCACGTTTATTTGAAACTGTTTTCAAGATATGTATGAAGCATCTCTAGTCTCTAAAAGGAAGCACACTTATATGTCAGCTATTATTTGCGGACCTCTCACTCCGAACCCACCAGATAAAGCTCGTGAATAAACCTTAGTATTAAAAGCATCACAGAAACATTTTTCTTAAAATATATTTTATAATTGTATATCAACCATAGCACCACCTGGCGCCGCCTGGCCAATCTTATAAGAGTGCTCCAATTAAGACATTCCCTCATTTTAATTCAGCACATTATCAGTTATTTGTCTTAAATTTAACTATAAATATTACGTTGCACCAATTGTACATTTAATCTTAGCGAACCCTTTTCACTTTAGCATCTGTCAGGCGGTGTTATCTTCGTAACGGTCGACATCGACCGAATTCACGGCAGACGAATTTATACAGACCATTATACGAGTAATTATCTTCATAAATATTTATTGTAACTGCAAACGACATTATTCGGACATTTATCTCTGTGATGGGCTAACTGTTTCTTAATTAATTTAGTGATAAGCGATCGATAACTGACCTTACGATTCCCACTTCTCAAAGACCTTTTAGGGCATTCCATATTAAAAGGATCTTTGAGAAATCGGCTACTTAACCGGTTCAATACTAATAAAAGGTTAATAGTTCAACTTAAAAATTAAGATCAGTACTCTTAAACGACCTACCTACAGACAAAATAAACATATGCGCATTTTTATCGATAAAGAAAACATGTTTAACTTTGTATTTTATAATTTCTGCATACAATGCGTACCTACCGAGTAATTTATTATGTAGAATTATATTTTGTTTTCTCCAGTCGGGATCAAAATGCTACTGCTGTAGATACTACGACTATTGAACCTCACCTGTACCAATTAACTAAAAGCTTTTTAAAAAAATACTTAATGCTCAATATATGTATGACATACAAATTAATGCAGGGAATATGAAATCTTTATGAAGTAATCAATATTCACACTTTAATAAATAGTCAAAATTCCACATATCCTTCCAATGCAAATTCTAATCGATAAACGGTACACGATGAAAAATTATCGACGACCCTGATTCTGATCGCAATTAGCGATCTTTAACCGCATCATTTCGTGATTTTGTTTACCGTTTGAAAAAAAAAGACATTAGAAAATTTTATTATCATACTAGATGTTGTCTCTGCGGCTTTAAACGAATTCGTTCTTAATTTTCCTCCTTGGAAATATTAGTAACTTGATTTCGTGTATAATTCCTTGCCATTTATAGGTGACTGTGAAAAAGATGTTATCGACTTCATGGTAATGGAAATTTGTTACATGACAGTAACAAACGGTAAAAAGTTTCTCTTGTCATGTCATACATTACCACGACGACCGATTATATTTATTTATCTTTTGGGAAGTTTCTATTTTCTTCTTCTGTTTCTGATCTTTCTATGTTCTTTTCTGTACCCCTGACAACGTGTGTGCAAAATTTCATGGTGATCGATGGAGTAGTTTACGCGTGAAAGCGTAACGAACAACAAACAAACAAACGCACATTTTCCTTTATAATATAATATTAGTTAGGGTTTCCCCTGTTCTTGTACCCGCATGAACAATCATTGTTACACGGTCACCTGGTCAAGGTTAACGAACAACTAACTCCAAATTAACATTTACGATACTTTTTTGTTGTCCTTTAATTTAGGTTATTGTAATGTCAATGATATGGCAACATTTCGAATCACTTGTCATATAGAATACGATTTAATTCGGCTTCGGGTTTTTTTCTTTTTAAATACTCAATTGATTATTGGCGTCAATCCTCTGTATACAGTTTTGTTGGGTGATGTGGGTCAAGCTAATCTTTGAATTACGCCTGTTTGACTTTACAGATCTTATCAAAAGCGGTGGATTTTTAAGTCACGATATATTTACCTTCAAGTTAATCTTCAATTAGAGAATTATAAATTAACTAGCGGCTCTACATGGCTGCAATTTATTTTCAATTTACATTTATCATTTTAGTATTGATACATTCGCCTATAACTATAATTCAATTTAACGGGCCAAAAAGTTCTACTGTTTTGGGTAGTACAACTCTCTAGTACGCGCCGGTGACATTTGCAATATATTATCTGTGGTTCGCGAGACGCAGTATAGTTTTAGAGAAAAACTTTCATCCTTTCTACACAGTATCCCATTCTCATTTTGTCTTATTTATTGAGATGCTATTGTAAACATTGAGGCGATTTGTAGTAAGAAAAGTACAACTTTAAATAATTAAGACACGACGTTTTATTACTACTCGTTACACCATTTCTGAATAAGTTATTCAGACCAAGTTACTGCTGTTGTTTGAGTGAGATAAATAGCGGCGAGATATCGAAGATAATGTGGCGTTAATTTGATACAAAACATGAAAAAGTTCTCGGCAGTAAATTCAATAGTTTATATACGAGTATTTGACTGACCGATTGTAAATTTCGTCAGTTAACAATCTCACTAGGCATTTTATAAACTGACAGCAAATTGTCCAACCCAACGAAAGTAACCTGTCATTATCTTTAATTCTAAATTAAACTTTAATGTAAAAACCTAAGCAAAGTATCAGTTTACAATTTGATGATTTAACTTCGATAGTTTATTAACTGTCGAGAAATTGTGAATGATTCGTTCAGTTCACAATTTGCTTTCAGTATATAATATGTCTAGTGAGATTATAAACTGGCAAAGTTCACAATGAATCGGCGACATATGTATTATTTTAACTGAGCGCTTGTACTTGAGACAATAAATCGTTTTATATCACGCCCGTGTCGTTAAAGAAAATGCCCTTTTGAGCTGACCGAATCTCTTTGATACGCCGGCCATGACATTTCCCACGAATTTCGCAAAGTGTACCTTCAAAAACTGGCAAAGATTAAAAATGCAGAGCTCTGATTTCATAACACTTAATTATCGCGGGCAATTTCACAAGGAGGTTGATTTCAGACTCGTATACAATATGTTTGTCTATTTATAAATGGCTAGCTGTCCCCACCCGGTGCCGCTCGGGTAAAGTTAAATAATCCATGATAGCAATAAAAAATATAACCCCCTATTACTCCTGGAAAAGGTTACTATATAGCATGATAACCATTACTAGAAAGTTATCTACAAAAGTTATCTGAGTGCTAAACCATGAAACAACCGATAATCAACCGATTATAAAAAATTTACAAAGAAACAAATCTTTCCTATTAATTACATTGGTGCAGACAAACGGACTCATATTCAATTGTGTAGCAACGTTTGAACGTTTTAAATTTTTTTTAATTTAGTCATTACTACGACAAGTAAGGCAAATGATTTAAAAAAATAATACAGTAACAAAACTTTACTAGCTTCATGTCTGGATTGAAAACGCGGTGCAGAGTAGGAATTTATCTTTCGAACCCCTGCTTTTGGATCCTGATCGGGTCAGGAGTATATCCATATACCGTATACCAACCGTATACCATCAGGTTAACATCCTGCGCAACTCGTTGCCTATTGAAATACATAATAAAACACTTTTAATTTTATTTTAGTAAAGATATATGATAGGTATATATTAAAGTATAAAAGTTCTTCATTTATTATATTTTAATTAATCTCTTAAAAAAAACAAATAATTTGTATATTTTATCACGTTACATCATTGCGTTATTATGAGTATTGATTTATTAACTCGAGGTGTGTGTATACAGTTTGACATGAACAATATTTGACGTGATTTTCCTCACATTGTCATTTCCTGAGAATTTTTCTTGGGAATACATAAATACCGAGATTTGATTCCATGTCGGTAATAATTGGCCTTGTTGTAGATAATTATGGTGAAACAAGACAGGTCTAGTATTTTTATGAATATTTGTTACTTTAAGTTAAGTTGTATCTCTCTCAAATCTTTAG
Source organism: Papilio slateri (assembly GCA_018246275.1). Classification (NCBI taxonomy): domain Eukaryota; kingdom Metazoa; phylum Arthropoda; class Insecta; order Lepidoptera; family Papilionidae; genus Papilio; species Papilio slateri. The sequence goes on from DWTW01000127.1 coordinate 12,392, forward strand.
CAAATATTAGATATAGGTATCACAAATCCTGCTCCCATTTGTATGTCATGTTCAAACAGATTAGTTTGTCATTTAACATAGTGCCTATTTTAATCACTTTATCCATAACATATCAATAAATTTCTTTATCAGCGAAAGCAATCACTCGTCGATTTTTATCCATTTCACATACGTATAACTGGAGGTATCCTATATTCGGACACCGAGCTTAAATTTAGGAGACTGATTTGTAGTCCTGTGCCTACGACCTTAGAGGTCAGTAACAATTACCAATGCGCAGTGGCTTTCGAATGGACCTTGATTTAGAAAATTGTGTTCAGTAATGGACGACTAAAATCTGTTAAATGGGTAATAGTATCTCTACATCTAAGTGATATGAATTTTATAGAAGAAAATTAATAGAACATCTTATTGTGTGTTGATAATTTTATTTGCTTTTAAGGTACAGTCTCCGTGTAGGTTAAAAACTAGTGTTCACAATACATAGCGTATTGTTAGCTCTAGTGTTTAATTACCGTTGTAATATATTCCTATAATAATTTGGACAAAATAGTTCTGTTTTAGTAAAGAGCTATTTGTCAACTCGCCGCGCTCTAAAACAAATTTATTGTAATAAAGTTGTGTTTTAATTTAAACATAAATTTCTCCGAACACGGACAGTTAACGGTATAATAAACAAAACCCTCGTGTAGTGACTTATCGAGCGATTTGTCAACTCAAGGGCGCACACAGCCACTGGACACGCACTCTGTGGACACGACCGCTGTCTCCAAACCGGCTTGAGTAGCATAGTGCACACACCGCTAAAGCTATAAAAGCTTCCAACGTAATAGTTACCCAACCTGATAACATAATAATTAAGAGCCGCAGTTACAGCCAAAGGGAAGGCTTCAGAACTTTGTTAATTTTAAAGTGTTTCAGGCTATAAAGTTCTCTTGGACCATTTGACCCATCATCATCAACATCAAAGCTTAATGTTTTTTCAATGCAAATAGTGCCGTGCCAGTTGTTTGAAATTAGCTACAAAAGAATCGAACGATTATAGAATTGCTATTAAAACATGACACGAATGGCGGACCAAATCGATTAAACCCAATCGATTCGTCAGTCCGCCAAGCTATTGGCGCTTCGACGACAATCTTTATGAGAGGAATTTAGAAGTAAAGACTTGTGTAATACAAAGCATACTCCTTCCTTAAAGGCCGGCAACGCATCTGCATTCCTTGGGTGTTGCGGATGTTCATGAACGGCGGTATCACTTAACTTTAGGCGGACCGTTGCTCGTTTGCCTTCTCCTATAAAAAAAATTGCGACCTCATACATAGTAAACTGATGAAAACTAAACCAAAATCTATTAACAGCAACACAATGCTTACAATCTATATAGAGTTGATTTAACTGTTATCACTCAATGGATTTTTTTAATAGCAATATAATAGCAATTCAATAAGCTTTTTATTGAGTTATTTATACCTTGCTTTTATTCTTACTTTGTCACTACATCTGGGTTACCCAGTAAAGTTTTTGTAGTTGCTATTTTGTATTCAAATTCGCATTAAATCAGTAACAATGCGTCTATATAAAATTTAAATAGAAGTAAACTTTCACGTATTTTAAAAATATAAATCACTCCGCTCAGATCCGAAAACTTCATGATCTATAAAAACTTAATTATCATTCAATGTTGAACATAAGCTTTAACGATCGGTTGAGGAACTCCCCTTTGGATGGGGGCGGTAAAGCACCGGCCAACCACGTCAACCTTGATTAAGAACTGACCCTATAAACCTTTTATCTTATTTTTGCCTTAATTTTTGAATCGATCTATGGAACTGCAGTGTAACATCTTAGGTTCTTGCCGCAGAGCTCACCGAATTTTAATGAATTAAAATGAATCTGCACGTGTTGGAACTAACGTGTGTCTGTTCCGAAGTGACTCAGTCCGTTGCTTCCGCGCACGTAACTATTCTTTTTATAATGTTTTATTTCCAAACACAACACGTTATAGCAATTAGGTAACGTGTTAATTCCGTTCAAACGTTGGCACAGTTTTGGTCGTTCTTGCACTTTAAAATAACGCATTGTCACGGTTCATGCTTTTAATTTCTTTTTCATGAATTCCATATTGTTCTTAAGAAGTATCTTAGATGGGACTGTGAAAGACAGGATTTGAAAAAACGCTTTACTTGGAGAGTGTGAATTTACCAGTTCGCTTTGGTGATTTGATTAGAGGTAAAAAGTTACAAGTGAAAATTCATGTTGCAAATGTATGATTACCCTACAACTACATAGGATAGGGCCATAAAAAGCCGCTATCGACGTACTTTTATGTATGCAATTTGTATGCACAGAGGTAGAGCCGAAAGAGATGTACCAGAACCAAATAGAGATCCGTAATATTTTTCCTTACAATACCTACCAAACGTTTAAAAAACCAAATTCATGAATTTAGAAAAAGTTAAATGAGATTTTTTGTCTAGTTTTATATTTCTAAACTACTTTCTTTAATTATTAAAAAAAATTAACACTGTCAACTTTGTTATCGTAATCGGTTTAAACTATGATGTTACTTAATGAATTTTGATGTGGTTTATGTGATCATTCAAATCAAATTTCATAGACTGTATCGTAGTATAAATCATTTTAGATAGCAATTTATTTATTTCTACAATATTTTTCACAAGCTTCAAAGTAAATTTGCTTTACATTGTGTTACAATCTAACTGCACGTTAGACATCTTAGCATTATTATAAATTGTCTTGCAATCGTTCAATTGGATGAGCATGGCTCGTACAAGCTACACACTGATGAAATATAATGAATGATTTAAGGAAGATTAATTCCTAATATTGAAAATGTCTATTGTATAGGTCAAATACATTGACTGCCGGTAACCTTTTCCAGCAGACCTATTACAAGTCAAACACTTCTAAAAGCCGATAAATTAATGAAGGCATGTAACAAATCGTGACTGTTTAATTTTTCATATAACTTTCCTAAGCAATGAAATAAAGCGGATTTAAAAGCCGTCTAAGATGAACCTCAAGAATATACAATAGTGACGATAATTAACGCATGGTTGACTGTCTGTAGCTAATTTGTACTCGTTACTTCATTGTCGGACCGTTTGACGGCGAGATGTTTGAAGGTGACAACCATGACTTTCAATTTATATTAACACATTAAATTACATCGTAAACTAAACTAGATAAATTAAACGCAGCGGCAAAAATAAATAAACTTTAATAAATTAAGAGCGATGATCTCATGTTACCTTTAGGCGAGTAATTGGATCCAGTTAAAAATCAGATTTAAATAAATTAGATGAAGTATCAGTATCAATGTCTTTTTAACTAAAAACATGAGATATTTATACTGTGTTTTAATCTAAAATCGTCTCTATGTACGATGGAGTATAGAAGATACTCATTTTTGACATTACAAACTATGAAAAGGCGAGTTGTTCTTAACGAGTTTAGATTTCTCCTTTGAAAGCCATCCAGCGTCCATGTATTTTGTGTTTTTACTAAGGACAGATCAAATAGCTTATATTTGAATATTATCAACTTATGTGGGTTTATTTACTTCAAGCGGTTTAGAGTTGAGACTCTAATTGGTTCAGCGTCTCCGTAAACTTCAAAAATATGTATATCAAAATTTACAGGTCATGTCTGTGATGAACGCTCGGCCTTGTAGCAACTGTATCTGAATTAACATATCTTATTATTTATATGCATCAATAACCGGCTCAATGAACCGCCGCGGGGTGTAATTGACAATGGGCTGGAATATAAATTGCGAAATGTAAGTTCAAATCTAGTTTCACATATGTTAAACGACTTCATTCTTCATTGTAACGGTTGTGCCATGATTAAACTAGACTGGTTAGTTGTGGGGATGGCTAAACATATGTTTGTGTAATTGACGCAATAATTGTTTACAATATTCAAAACTGCTTCATCATTCGGAAATCCAAACTAACATTATAAATGCTATTGTAGGATTGTTTGTTTGTTTGCTACGCAATATCGGTTTATCGACTCAACCGATCATCTTGATATTTTGCACACACATTATCTGGGGTACAGTATATGACATAGGTTACCTTTTATCATCGAAAAAAATATTTCCGAGGGTTAGAAATAATAGTATATTGCTTTTTAACTTAATGCAACACTACTGAAGAGGTTTACCTACACTTGGCGCGCTGCTGCATTCCCTTAATCTCAAAATGCACTTTACTTAAATAAATATTTCTAAATAAGCCTCGGGTGTAAGCTCTTAGTTCTGTCTTCGTATATGAAAGAATATCAAATGTGAGTTGAATAAAAGAAAACTTAGCTGCTTTATATAATATTTTTCCAATGATACGATAACTTTTATCATATCATTTAATTTTTAGTTATTTTTTTTAACTCGTAAATCAATTGTAAACTTGGAAAAAAAACGCAAAGCGATTGATTGCTCTAATCCTATTTGTTTAAAAAAACATGAGAGCTTATAATTATTTTTAGTTTACGCCAACTAAATATTTCATAAATAATTTTACAAAATGTATTAAGCTTCAAGTTAAAGTTTATTGCACTTTGTTTCAACATTTCACAATATAAAAGGGATCCATTCATTTAAGGTGCTACTGAGAAATATTGAATTACAATTAAGAGTTATAAAATTGTAAATTGATTAATTCAAATTTTATATCACGACTTCAATAAAGGTGAGTGCACATGATGTAACCAGCCGCGGGGCGGCAGCGGTCGAGTGTGCACTTGGCCCACATGAAACCGGTCCAGCACCGACTGAACGGAACTCTTCCTATCCTAAGATCGTGACCCCTAAATCATTACTTATGTTATATTTACGTCTTGAAAATATCACGAAATACATTTTTTTTAAGATAAATAGTAAAGTTACTAAACTGAACACGTTTTTGGGACTATGTTCTTTATCGCGAGTTTGATGGGGCTAGACGAGAAAAAGTGCGGTACAACCATGCATGGATTGTGTTAGAGTTCAAACGTACTAAGCGGATGTGGATGTGGCCACTTGCCGCGGTTCCTACTGCGGCTGTCCGCGTGCCATAAACAGCCGCAACTGCGATCCGCACGGCCGGCAATTGAGACGCTGCACTGCGAACAACCGCGGCTTTCGAACGGTACCCACATCCGCCGCCGTCGTAGTGCGAATGAACAGTTTTTCGTACATATTTTTGACTGCGCGGCACGCGTCTGGCCGCATCCGCGTCCGCTCAGTGCGTACGAGTCCTAAGATTAACATTTGTTTATAACTTCATAAACGAAAACTTGTTTTTTTTTTAATAAAATACAATTTAATTACAATTTCTTCATTGACCTCGTAATTTAAGAATACAAAATATACAGCGAAAGGAAAGGAAAGTTCCTAGTGGGTGTCCCACGACATCTCTCGCTTTTTTTGCACTTATCGGTTACAACAGAGATCTCAAATCAATGCTCTTCATACCCATCTTCTACCTATATCTGGAAAACATTCATTCAAAATCGTTTCGCTTCATTGCGAAACGAACCTAATATTGTCGAGGTATACGCACTCTGACCGCTGGGTTACGTTGAATGTAGTAACTACACTTTATTACGGAGAAAATAATAAGTGAGAGTTTGTTACACTTTCTCTAAGTCGTGCGACCGGCGAAATCGGTTTGTTTTATTTTTGATTTCATACTTTCTTCGCGACTCCCAAGACACGGGTGAATTTTAATCGGTGTACACGATTATATATTATAAACCCAACCACACCAAATTATGGTACCAAAGAGATCGAAAAAAAAAGAGGAAAATAAATAACTCGATGGGCTAAGTGCTCGACTTTCAACTGGCCGTATCGTGAATCGATTCCCAATCGTAATTCATTGGTACCGGACCAATGAATTACGATTGCTCGAATTAATAAAGAATTACTCGATAACACCTGTGTCTGGTCTGTGATCGTAGTCTAACAATTAGTGTAGAAAATTGCCACGCCCTTGGTCCTGGCTTTGATTTTTAAAGATGAAGTAGAATTTGATCGATAGTTTTTTTTTTGTAGGGTTCGGGAGTTTATTGAGACTCTTCTACGATTGTAAACTCTATCGTTTATCTGATAAATGCCCCGATGAATTGATAAAACATTTGCAACTGTATGCCTATAGTTTTGAGTATATAATTGAGTGACAAGGTACGAAACAATAGTCGGATTAAAGCAGGTGTGCTTAAATATATGATATAGAGGACTGAGTTCAAAAATAAATAAATATCATAGGCTTTCACGAATGGTATCAATTACAACATTAAAGGGCTTATCTATGTAATAAAACAAATTTAAAGGAACTTTTTAAGAGTTTTAAATTTTATTAAATTAATTTGTATTCGGCCTATACAGACAACCTGTATTTCATTTTAGGTTTTCCTTATTGTTTTAATGTGTTTTAGTACAGGTATATGTCAACTTCACCTTTTACGTCACATTTATATCGAATGAACATTCTTAAGTTAAACGATAAATATAAATACGCTTACATTCCGAAACTCGTCGTCATAATCTATTGCAGTTTTTTTTTTGTAGTTCTGTAAATAATAAATCTTTTTTATGGTCTAGATATGTTTCACTCTAGTATGCTAGTTCTACCGTCGCGTATTTATATCAAATATTACAGCTTTTAAATTGTAGATGTATTAAATCACTGCTCTTACTAAAAGGACCCATTCATATCAAACGTACCCGTAAGATGTACGTCTCACTCGTTTCTTCGTTTGATAATAAAAAATTGCGACCAACGGTCTAAGCAGCCCTGTATTAAAATATAATCGGTATTATATATATCTGCTGAGCTGCGCGGTGGTCTCGATTGTTCAACCGTGATTGATTGCATTTGTTTATGCGTACGTTCTGTTTGTTTTCAATCACTCCTATTTAATAGTCAGAGCGTGATGGGAACATCGTGAGGTGATATCTGTATCTGAATTGAATGCATTACGTGTTCAAATATATAAATAATCAGCTCGTAAATATTTATCCACGATACAAATTGATGAATATGATAGCGTCACTTGTTACGAGAAATGTAAACATGTGTCGGATACTTTTATCAATAAAACACAAAGATCAATAACTTTTTAGTGTAGGAACTGGGAAACATAAGGTAATGTGTGCCATATTCTTCTAGTCGACTTTTGTCGTGAATCATTTCTTAGGATGAGGTTAGGTGGAATGGTTAAAAAATCATATTTTATAAATGAAATGACCTTGTAATAAAACTCTATAGAGTAAAAATTTACTTTAGCTTCTGTGACAACCCTTTCTAAAATAATATGATCAAAATAAGGGATCACGTAGCTCTTCTTCGTTATAGAAAGGTAGATTTCTAACTTGATGAAACGACCTTATATGTTTTCTGCAAGGATATCTAAGTATGGCATTGTAAATTTGAATTAACATGTGCGTCAATAACATCAATTCACCTTTTCAGTTTTGATTCCAACATAACAAGTCATGTTAAGATATCGATCTAACAACGAACGAATTGATTTTTAAACGTTTAAATTTCGCAAGAGTCGTTTAAAAGAAACATTTCCAACTGTTTATAATTATGAGAAAATAATATTTTGACAGTTGTATAAGGACTTATGATTGATGCTGTTCGGAAGAGATTATCTGACGACGACTTGATTGATTGCGATTTAATAAGATATGAGAATCGAATGTAATGTTAGCACGACTAACAATTTGAGTGATATTTAAGATCATTACACTATCTGTCTTTGAAATACAGTAATTAGAGCCAATAATAAGAAATAGTTTATTTAAAAAAAAACCCCGAAGAAAGAAAAGAATTCGAATCGAATGGGACACCTTGCACTTCCATAACAATACGTTTAGGCTACAGGATGTTACAATGGAACGGACATATGTACATACGAACATATGTACATCCGGAAAACATAACCCTCTTTCTGGGTAAGTCGAGCAAAAACTACGACCTATGTAATTCTTAACTAACTAAGGAAAAGTTCAATATTCTAACCAAGTTCAGCCAGTGTATAAACGGGAAATAAATATTCTTCTTTTTCCTGCCCTTGTCCCACTTTATGTGGGGTCGGCACGGTACTACCGTAGTCCATACTGTAACAGGTTTTGGCTATAGTTTTTGACAGCCGGCCGCCTGCCTGCCGCCAACCCTCCTCGAG
>DWTW01000128.1:0-20541 GCA_018246275.1 Papilio slateri
GCGTAGGTAGGCCTCCCACAAGATGGACCGATGATCTGGTCAAGGTTGCGGGAGTCCACTGGATGACAGGGGACCGATCTTTGTGGCGATCAATGGAGGAGGCCTACTTCCAGCAGTGGACGACTTTTGGCTGAAGAGAGAGTCGGTGGTAAACATGCGACTTACGTCCGTTTCCTGAAAGGTTTTTTATTGAACTAACACTCCTCTCGAGTTAACCGGGATGTCAAATCAATTTCAGTTTCTAAACGAAAAAATTACATTAGACAGCTAGCTATTATAATTTCTCTTTTGATCAGCCTTTCAAAAACCGCGCGTTAGTTGTTTTGTGTGAATATTATAAAAAGAGCTTGATTGTAACTGATAGATAGTAGACTGATAGGTCATCTACCTTTTGTGGATTTTGCCAGTTTATAATCTCAATTAGGAATATTATAAACTGACAACAAATTGTGAACGGAATGAATCATTAACAATTGACGTATGCGTGACGTAATAAACATCTTTTTGAAATATTATTTTTATATATAACTATTATGTCCAACCTAGCCTATAACTATCATTTATATTAACTTGAAACTTATCGTAATAATGCAAGCAATATATGAGTTCACTATTTGACTTTTTTTTCACTTTATTAACTATTGTGAAATGACACGTCAAATCGTCAATGGTTCGTCAGTTCACGATTTGGTTCTGTCAGTTTATAATATGCTTGGTGAGATTATAATTTGACGAAGCTCACTCGCTCGGTGACTGATATAGGAAATATTTTATTTCTTCATCAGAATATCTGACTATACATATAGACTGGTTGGCCCTCGGGCATATTTATATATATTTTTTTATTGATAAGTTTGGTACTGGGGTAACAATAAATGAGACAAGGTTTTAAATCATAGCAACGTTATTGTATTTTCTTTTCTGAATTGAATCCATTGTGTGCTTACACAGTAAACACTGATTTCAACACTTACAACTAAAAATATCCTATAAAACAAAAGTAAAAGTATACATATATTGAGTTTTATAGAAGTCTGGCTTGTGCAATTCATTATTTATTTTTTTCATTAAGGCAAACTTAGGTATCGAGATACGAGTGAGTAAAGTGTAAGGTGCTCGGTAGGATGCATTGTACGTTCGAATGTGTGTTGTGCTCAGTTACTGTGCTTTATAAAGAGTCCGGTGCTGCCATCTCGCACCGCAGCGCCGACGTGCACGAAACACTCTTTACTTACTTCCATTATACAAACTGATACATATATATTTAGTTATATTAATCTAATAATATTGCTATCTTTTTCATTTTAGTCTATAGAAAGGACAAAAAACTTGCAAAGTGCTTTATTTTCATATATAAAATTAAGTTACAGGAAGTCTCATAGCTTTAACAGTACTTAAATTGATAATTATTTAAATCAACTAAAAACTTATAAGAACGTAAACCGTTCGAATTTTATATTTTCAACGGCTGATATTAGAATTACTGTTGGAAGAGTAACAAAAGAGCTAAAATACATGATTTTAAATGTTCTTTGAGCCATTTTTGTATCTTCTGGTCCATTTCACAAGTACCGAAATGACAGCAAAATAATCTAAAATTATATTTCTTTCATTATGTTGGTACGCGTGATATGACTCTAGGTCTTATTTTTTTTAAGACACGATATTTTGCACTTGTAAAAAGCATTTGCACACAGCTGAGTCTGGTCCTGTTCGATTTAACAATTTGAACGCTTGTAATACCAAATTTAATATAATTTTTCTTTTTAATATAGATATTTTGCCATATAAATGATTCCTAATGAACATGACCATCACGAATTATATTTTTTGTATTTGAGAGCTATCGATTGATGATGTCTATAGTTTCGGCGGTTGAAAGGTGCACGAGGGCTCAGCCATGTTCAGCCTGAACCTTGTCAAGAGAAGCCTAGTGATAGTCTCAGATTATACTGTGCCTTTTACTGGTCGATGAGGCGGCTAAGTTTAATTACTTCACACTTCAAAGAGTAATTTAGCATATCATAATAATTGATAATTATCAGCGTAAGCTGTGTGCAAAAGTTTTTTTTGTTAAAATTCAAAGGATTTGTCTTCATTTGATCCATAATTTAACGAATTTTATTATATTTCTTACATAGGAAGACGTCTTGCAGGTAAAATGTAATTATCAAAAGTTGCTACATTCAAGAGCAGCGAATTTTTCAGTCAAAATGTAAGAACGCTTTTAGTAACAAAGGATCACATTAAATACATCGTTGCCGTAGATTGTGAGAAACATTGTGATTACAATATTAATAAAATTTTGTAATGCGTTTGATCAAATAAAATTATCAAATTGGTTGCTCCTTTTTATCACAGAAGACCGTTTATTTATTCATTATGAGGCTTCTGTATCCAACTTTCCCGTATTGTATTCAATCGCAATTTCATAATTTATAAAAACAAATAAAACTTAATATTATAAATACACAATCATTTATTTTATATGTCGCTGTCGTATATTGCATTAGATCGCAGATGAATACAATATAAGGTTAAGTTCAATGTATTTGCACCAACTTAATCCGTTACAATTATATGTATAAATTATATCACTCGTACAATAACTTCACCGACCTATGTATATTCATTTCATATTGTTTTGTGATATGCGCCATGTAAATGTATTGAGAAACGCATATTTTGTATAAAATAATTATAGAATAAAAGATACTTTAGAATCTTCTTTAAAGTCTTTGAAGTACTTTCGTTCTTTTTAACGCTGTTCTTAAGGAAAAATAACAAAATTATTTACGGAAGTAAAGCAGGAAAATGAGTTCAAGAAGTAATAACTGGACAAAAAAATCTTATATTATATACGTTCTTGACTCGAAATTTACAATTGGTCAGTCGAAAAAATTGAGCACACGATATTCCAATAATTACACAAAACTGTGGATAACTTATTGCACAAATTGCGGTCACTAACGATCTAAAAATTTACTCTAACGCGGACACGCTTAGATATAGGTTGACAACCGAACGGAAACCTATTGTATGTGTTTTAAAGTAACGCTCCGCGACTTAATTCTACTTGTTCTTCTTCGGCAGTGAACTAAATGATGCTTTCTTGACTTGGCAACTCGCCACTCGGCGGGTGCCATCCTCGCTCGACACGCTAGAGCCGGCGCCTCGCAAACGCTGCACGCGGGCACACGCAACACTGCGCCTTAACATACCTACCTATCTATATTAATATCGAGTTATTTATTCCGATTTATTTAAAGCGTACATTTTATACTTATATCGAGGTCCTTAGTATTCCAATGTTGTCGTCTCAAAAAATAAATCGATTTACAAAAATTGAAATGATATGAAACGTGTCATGTGCATCATGCGTGTAAAGAATCGATAAAAACACTGTAATCGATACCGAGATTATATCTATCAACAAAATAATAACTAAACAGTCTTCACGTTGACTGATCATCTACTTATAAGTTAAAACGCGTGTTCAGGTGGGATTCATAAAGGAACCGAGAGGTAAAACGATCTCAATATAACATCACCAGAAATTTATTAACAGCAACACGTGGAAATTCTTTCGTAAAAAATTATCCACAATTGACTGAGGCTGTCACGTTCCCGGCGGTCGCTCGAAACGGAAACAAGGAAGCGAAATACGAATAAAATATCATCAAACCATCACCATCATAAATGACAAAAACAACTTTAGAACCTCGGCCGTCAAGTATTTAAATAAATACCTAATGCGTTACTTTACATATGTACAGTTCAAATAAAATATACAAAGGTACACAATAAAATAAAATTAATAATTTGTACTTGGAAAAGAAAATCTGTCTCGTAAGGTCAAACAAATATCCTTTTATCATCTGCCCGATCTATATTATGCCTAAGTCTACCTAAGATTATTTTGTGGTTTTTATATTATTATAATAACGCACGCGACCGCCGCCAGTATTAGGACGCAACGTGCAATTTGCATTTTTTATCTATGGCAACACCGACGAGCGCCGCGCATGTAACGCCGCCGGCGGCCGCGCGCCTCGCTAAACTTTATTCTTAAATAGTTATATTATAAACTACAATATAATTTTGGTATGAGCGGTGTCGTGGATGCTATCCCGCTCATACCTAAAGCGTTTAGGAGAACGTGTTCCCGCACTGCCTGCCCGTCATATTAACGTAACACTCACAACGCACACTATGCCGTTACTTCTTACAGTGCTGAAGTTCTAGGCTTACAGTTTTCTAGTGGATCATCGTCATTTACAGATGGAGTAATTTAACGTACCTCGATGATCATAATAACATATGCGACGATTTGCAAGTACATTGCATAATTAATTGACATTCATATAGAATAAACAAAGCAGGCAGTGCGAACGCAAAACGCCACGGCATCCACATTTTATATCTAAGTATAATATAATAATATTACAGTCAAACAGTTTCACGACGAGAAGTCCTTCTGGCTAAGTACTTACGAAAGTAGGTCGTCGTCAGCGATTCTACGGCTGACGGCAAAGGTGGGATTTATTTAAAACTAAATAAACAATAACGTAACAACAAAATCTATTTCATTAACAAATGCAACGACCATCAAAATTCATGAAATCAATCATTAATATAAATTTGCGATTAAACGCAAAATAAAAAGAATAAATACGAATTACAAATGTGTCACATTGTATATCTCTAAGCCTTTAACTGGCCACGATCAAAAATCAATACTGCGTCCTGTCAGGACGTCTAGACTCGTTGCAGCTACGCAACTGTGCTTGCAAGTAGCGGTCTGTGCTACACTAACCTCTTCTGTTTAAAAAATCTAGTGTTGCACAACCCTATATGCAAAACAGTTTCTAATATAAGCGTGAAATAAAATATACTTTTTCCCTAGGTTTCCATAATATTTTGTAGAAAATCTACGATTCTCAAAGTTACTCGTTGGGGTTTATGAGAATTTCTATGCCAGGTATTACTTGTGCACTAATGTATTTTATAAATTAATTTTATCGCGCTTTACATTTCAACATCCCTATATCGTTATAGACTTCGGAACGCTACGAGTTAGGAATTTCTACTGTATCGTAATTATCGAGTAAAAAGACGTATCGAGTATTAGTTGGTTCCTCGGTTCCAGGAAATGTAAAAATAAAGTGTTTTAGATCGTAAAGACTCTACAAACCAAAAGCTTTGGTGAAGAGTGGGGCTCTAAAGGCTGCATGCAAGGGAGATGATTCAACCACATTATTAAAGGAATGGAGGACTATAATCGAAGTGTAAGATTATTCTAAGTTGTCTCAGTGAATGCTAACTGGGTTTAGGTTATTAGGAAGAGAATAAATAACGTTTGCAAAGATGCGAGACACAATTATCAACAGACAGTTTCTGCAGGGGCAGGAGGGGATAGAGGGGAGAGAGGAGATAGAGTAGAGAGCGTCGCTAGAGGAGAAAGCGGAGATAAAGGTGGCGGCGGCGCAAGGGGCTCCGGAGATCGGCGCCGCAGAGCCTGCCGCTTGCGGAACTCCAAAAATTCCTCCTTCATGGCTCGGACCCTCGCCTCCACATCGTCCCGGGACGGCCTGGTCCTGGTGCGCTCCGGCGTGGAGGGGGTTGGCGTCCGCGTGGCGCGGTCCCACTCGTAGTGCACGTCCACGGAACCCGCGTCCGCGGCCTCACCGGAGCCTGGGCGCGCCGGCGCGGGCGGCGGCGGCCGGTACGGGGGCGGTCGCCATTCCGCCAGGCTACCCGTTCTGCTACTGCGGTTATGCTGCGACGACGCGTTCTTGCTGCCGAAGCCGCTGGAAGAAGAGCGGCTCTCCGGCGAGGCTTCGTGCGGTGGCGGCGCCTCCGGTCGCGGCCGACCGTGACGTCGCGGCCGGGCGACGGCGCGGAACGCCAGGTCGTGAGGCGGCAGAGCTTTCAGGAACGACGGGGGCGTGGGGAAGGAGCCATCGGCGGAGCTCGGGAACGGTACGGAGCTGAGGTCGGAGACGTGCAACGGTGACCAAGGCGCCCAGGCGGGCCACAGTGGCCAGGGCGGCCACGTAGGCCAGTGCAGCGCTAGCGCGGGGGAGGAGGCGCGGAACGGCGCCGCGGCGGGCGCGGGGCGCGGCAAGAAGCCGCCGTCGTCGGAGGATGAGGGCGCGGGGGAGGGCGCGGCGTCGGAGGGCGCGGGGGAGACGCGGCGCACCACGCCCCAGTAGCGCGCCTCGTCGCCGCACCGCGACGCCGGCCAGATCCAGTTGGCGGTGAAGCGCAAACACTGTACTACACTCGATATTCCGCGTTCACTAAATCTGGATAAGATTAAACATCAGAGTTTTAGTAGTAGTAACAAATAATAATTATTATTTTGTTTTACACACTTTACTTCTAGCGTAGAATTACGACATGTCTTGCTAAATCCTAAAACATACTCAGACCCGATAGGATTCATTGTTAATCATTCCGTTGGTCTTAAGTTTATGGTGAGTAAACTTTGCGTTGTGATTTGATTTTATGTGAAATTAAACAATTTTTCTTAATCTTATATAATTTTTATTTGTAGACTAACCTGATTTCCTGTATTAAGGGCGGCGTGTACGTGAACAAAATAAATACATTACTTAGATTATATAGTCGGGTTTATTTATTAGCAGCGTGATGGGATCTTACTTTTTAAAAGGCACTTGAGTGCTGTTGGCTGCGCGCAGGTCCGTGAGGCGCGCGGCTACCATGTTGTATGCTGCAAGCGAATGATTTCTGAACATTAACGCAGTGCCGACTGCCGCAGCGCGCCGCGCCTCGGCCGCCGCCCGCCACCGCCCACGCCCACACTATCCCCTCACCCAAACTCACACCATATTGTCAATTTAAAAGCGCAAAGTGAGAAGCGTCAATCGATGTAAAATTTATGCAATAAATATCAATTAATTTAATGCAAGATAGACGAAATAATAATTGATCCAACAAAACATAGATTAGTGTAAATTCAAAACAATTGCAGATTTTAGATGCGTTAATTTATAAAGTTTATGAGGACTGATGTCTATGGGGGTTTTATTAAGGCAGTGGTGTTAAAAAAATCAAAGCATACAACGGAGCATCATTAAAATCAAACGAGTATTTAAGCTGACAATATGTAAAGCAATACAAAACAATACACAATTGATACAAAAAACAAAAGCCGTTACGTACAAGCAGAAAGCAAGGAAAATACAAATAACAGAACAAATGGATATTTCGTGAAACATGATTTGTATGATGCTTTATCACCGACAATATGGTTGATAAAGATTAGAAATACAAACGTCTAAGCGTAGAATGAATCTTTACGTCTATTTTCTATATATTAAAAAATTTAAATCGATAACTAAATATCTAATTCTTTAAACTCAAATATCTAGGTTTTAGTGGGACGTCACTAGATATTAGGGATCGAGTAAAGCCGGGCTAGCGGGCTAGCGGCCTCTGTAGCTAAACGGGCTCACCTTTCTCCTGCTTACGTCGCTTCCGTTTGTTGCATATCTTGACCGCGCACACGGACAGTATGATCGCGACGATGAAGAACAGTATCCCGCCGACCACACCGGCCGTGATCGCTTTGTGCTTCACCCGTGCCGGTACTGGGAACTTAACCTCTTCGGAACTCTCGTAGCTCGTCGCTGAATTAGCCAGCACTCGAAAGTAGTACGTCCTTCCGCCGACTAGATTCTTAACTGTAAATGAGACGGTACACACGTTACGTCGATGGAATTGTATAATAACTGATAAATATTAGAAGTATATGCGATAAAAGACTTTGCAGTGAAAGGTGTTGACGCTAATGACATAAGAGGCAAGCCTATTAGCATAAGCTGACGCACATGGTGTCTCCGTTGAATCTCGCCACGCGAGTTTTTTTGGCAAACGATTATAAAGTTTGCGCGTATTGTGAGATAAATGCGAAATTATATGTTAGATACATATAAGACTGCGTGATTTTTTTAACTGCTAAAAATAATTTATTTTAATGAGTACGTTTTAAAATCTTTTTTAATATGTAAAAGAAAATATTTAATATGATTAATTACGTGAGTTGTTCAATAATTGACTGAATAACTCATGCTTTATTTTTTTTATAATTAAAACAATATTTTTTTTATAAAGATCTTTACTACTACTACTAACGCAACAATAAGAGTTAAAAGATTCGATATCAATTTTTGTATGGGAAAAGAAGAGAGAAGTAGAGAAGGGAAACTCGAGAAGTAGAAAAGGTTAACGAGAATTAGAAAAGGCAAACGGGAAAAATAAGGGATAACCCTATCCCCCCTACTTCTCCCGTTTGCCTCTTCTAGTTATCCTATAGACATCTTACTCATCATAAATATACCACTATTTCACGCCGTTATTCTAAGAGTCCTTGGTACACTAGTTGAGTCGGCCCACTGCTGCATCAGCTGCTGCAGCCAGTCTTTTGCCTGTTGCAAGTAGAAATTATTTACCTAAGTAGCTGGTCTCCTCGGGTCGTATCTGTCCGCGGTTGAGTGTCTTCCACTGGGCGTCGGTGCGGTATTTGATGGTGTAGTAGTGGACGAGGCTGGCGCGCTCTAGCGGCGCCTGCCACGTGATCAGGAACCCGTTGTGTACCTCTGTCACCGTCAGGTTTCGCGGCGGTCCCGGCTTAGGTCCTACACACAGGATGCTTCGCTTTTAACTCATAACTGGTATTTTAT
Source organism: Papilio slateri (assembly GCA_018246275.1). Taxonomy (NCBI): domain Eukaryota; kingdom Metazoa; phylum Arthropoda; class Insecta; order Lepidoptera; family Papilionidae; genus Papilio; species Papilio slateri. The sequence goes on from DWTW01000128.1 coordinate 8,709, forward strand.
TGGAAATGGTCTAGAACATTTGTTGAATGTTTATCTTTAATTGCTTTCAGCAGTCTCTATCGCGAGGAACGTTACTAATAAGAATTTAGTTGTTAGTTGGAGTTATGTCACTTTATGGTACACTAGTTTTGGGATCAACTAATCATTTTTTTGTTAAATCGCAGTAAATAATTTACACTATTGTATGTCCATTTATTAAAAAGTGTCTCAACCAATTAATTATACTAATAATTGCAAGAAAATCGCAAATTCTTAGAAGTAAAAATATACGATCACACAAAACGAAAAACATTTAAACAATGGGAAAATTATTATCTAAAATGAATATAATTTTTATCAACTAAATAAAAAGGTATCATTAAAAAAATCAACTAACGACATATGGGACATACAGAAGAAACAGCTATTTTCTGTGATAAAATAACGAATTAAAATATACGTGAAAATATTTATGAATAGGAATTGCTAAATAAATATTGATAAAAAATAATTATCTAAAACTACATGTGTTATTAAAGCCGTGAAAAATTAATGAATGGACGAAAGTTAGTGTTGAACGTGCAAAGAGAGAGTACCAGAGCCTTCGGGTGCGTTCTGAAATATCTTTTCGTCTACGGGGCCCGGCGCAGTGGGGGCCACCTTCATTCTGGCGCCTACATCTAAAAAAACCAACACATTGTTAATGATAAATGAACCCAGACGACGCACCACTGCAAGGAATTAAATTATATATAAATCTTGGATAAATGTATTAGATTATTAAAGTTTAATATAATGTTTGTATTACTTGTTTACAATCCGACGACGTTAAAGCGGTATTTTGTACAGATTTCGAAAAAGTTTACGTACATGAACGATCTTACAATTATATATATGTCATAAACAGAGTTTTGAATAATGTTCACTTGTATCGGGCAATGTAAATAATTATTATCTAAACTACATTTTTTATCACATTGCCCGGTCACTATAAGCATTGCTACGTGGCTTTAGGCAATCCGATACAGATACCATAAATATTACTAACCTAAACTTTTTTTTTGTGGGGAAATGCCTACCCGGTAGTAGGGTGCTTATGTCGGACTTCCACCGACTAAAACCCCACGGTTTAGGTCTTGCCGCCGGTAGTCAGGAACATGGGAAAGCTTTCGCACACTTCCGTGGTCCTGGCAGCGTTGACCTACTGCAAGTCTCCTCTCAACCGAAGCTCCCATTCTTTCATTGTGGCGCACAGAAGACACTAATCTGAACCTAACCTAACCTCATGAAATATTATGAGTCTGATTGTTCAAATCGTTTATAATTTAGTTCATTTGAGGTTTTATATTCATAGATCAGAGCATCTATAAAATGTAGTAATTTTATGTTATTTTTGTTTTAAAATAATATTAGTACTACAAAAAGTTTGTCGGAAATAAAAACAATGGTATTACAACATGTCTTTATTACTCTGCCCGGTAGATCATAGACATTAAGGTGATTTTTTTTTCTTCACGAACGAGAGAATCGCGAACGTGTTATCGTCGAACCACAGATACACTACTGCAGAGGTGTACACGGCGATATTATCGCGGCAATACGACGAGTGTGCGCGGACTTGTCGCGATTCTCTCGCTCTTGGAGGTGACGCCTATGGATAATGCTCGGACATTATGTATAATGACCAATTAATAACTTTGACCGTGAGATATACTAAGCGTGTTTAGAGTTAGATGATGTCAGAAGATTTCGACGCGGCCGAAATTCTCAGTAATTACGTGATCGCCATTAAAATAATCTTGTTACTCAAATTTATGGAAACAAAGACTCTACAGACTCATTTACCAGTTACCCATTAATTATATATATAGATATTAACTAAGTTGAAGAAAAATATTCCTAGAGAAATGGTATTGGCCATAAATATTTATGTGGAAACGTTTTAGTACTCTACATGTAAAAGTTCTCGGACATTTGTCGTTAGCTTCAGCTTTTTGTTACCAAGCTGTTAACGTAAAGTAATAAGTGTATAAGCTTTTAGTTGAAAGGTTTTCTTATGAGGAACTCGTTTATGGTTATTATTCGGGTCTTATAGCACTGCTTATCGTTAATATTTACGTAGTACCCATATTTCCTTACTCCTACTTAGATTTTTACTACACTTTAATTATTAGTGCACGTGTTTACCTTGGGCATGTTGAAAGGATGCATGACGAGAGAGTACCAAGACAAATTTATGTTGAAAAAAGTGAGTGGCAGTGTTGCTAAGGGACGTCCCAGGAGAACTTATATCGATCAGATTAGTGTCATACTATAGAAGGGAAACATACGGAGATCCCGTAACCGAAGAGCATGTATGTGTGGATGTAGATGATGCGAGAGAGGTGTGCCAGTATCGCGCCAAATCAGCGATCTCTGCCCAACCCCTCAGGGTGACGGGCGTGAGCGCATATTTATTTATTACATTATAAATAATGTAAATACATGACATTAGTTTGCTATTAAATATTTATTACATTAGAAATGGCGACCGCAGAATGAACTTCAAACATACTTTACAGAAGTCATAAATGTTACGGCGTTCATATGTACGATTTATTTAGAACAATTCTTTACCATCATAGTTTTTATTAAAAATTACTTTCAGTGACTTTCCATACGGGCATTATAAACGAAGTATCCGCACCGCTTGATTGGATTTATCCGAATAATTATAATTTACTTTTGCTTCTTGTATTTTTTTGATATAATTTTTACTATAATCTGGATAATAGGTATGGGAATATTTAGAGATATAATGCATTAGTATCAATTTTAATCCTGAACAAGCAAACCACAGTAAAGAATAGCAAATATGTTAGTACATCCGCAGTATGTCCACTAAGCGTGTAAGTTTTATTAAAGTATCGACTCACCCAACGTTCTTATAGTGATGGCTTTACTCATCATGCCCTCTCCTATCGTGTTCTTGCTGTTGACCTGGAACTCGTACGTGGTGCCCGGCTGCAGCCGGTTTATAGTTACCTATAAACAGTTATGTCTTTAATAAAAATGTAACTTGTAGTAATATATTGATGTATTCAATTTTTAAAGGTAACAATTCAACAAGTCTTATCTTTGTAAAAAGATAGAAATTTCAACGACGCGTTACGTTTAGACGCATTTCGTTACATGAAAGAGAAGGAAGATATAACGTAGTTGGAACAAAAAAACAGTTTGTTCCGCACGCGCCCGTTGCAGTAGACACGTTTCAAATACAAACAGTCAAATATAACAGCACCAACCAATAGGAAATCGGATAAACAGAATATTTTAACCAAATTTTGTATTGTTGTGTATCTTTATGTGTCGCTTACATTAAATATTTAAGTTTTCACTTCACATTCAATCACACTAAAAACTTTCACTTTGTGTCTTTATCTTTTTGATATCAATTTTGTCTTTATCTTTCTCTTTTAAAAGCCACTGTTTCTTCTTCACATAAGTAAGCGGCAAGACATGCTAGACGTTTTTCTGATTACTTTAATGCGGTGCGTCACGTCCTGTTTTATTGTCCAAAGTGCCATGGCAGTAAATGTTTTTTCTCGAATTACTTAACGTATTCTCATAGTATATAGTCTATTTGCCAATAATTAATAAAAGATATCGACTATACTTACTGAAGTAGCGCCGGATGGTGTGACCGGCACCTTGGTCCAGTCGGAGTAGCCGGCCTCGCGGTACCAGATGGTGTAGTCCTGCTTGTAGTCGGGCCCGCCCGCGTAGCCCGGCTGCCAGCGCAGCGTCACCTGGAACTCGGTGGCGGCGCCCGACACGTTGTACGGTGCGTGCGGCTGCGTGCCCTCGATCACTAGCTGCGTGTCCGCTACTATCGTTGCCACCTGATCACAAACATCACATCATTTGATGACGTCATTATTTTTCTATTACATGTTACGTGTTGGTTCATGTTGAGACTTATGTTGGTTCGTGTTCAGACCAATGTTGTTTTTTTTTTTATAAAAGAAAGGGGCAAACGAGCAGCGGGAACAGCAGAGGAACTGCGGATGCGTTGCCAGCCTTTAGTAAAGAGGTATGCTCGCTTCTTGAAGGACCCTAAGTCATGTTGAATCCACATCAAATGTTATGATTACCTCGTTGGAGGCGACGCACTGGTAGATGCCGAAGTCCTGTCTGCGCAGCGTGTCGATGGTGATGTTGCCGGCGAGCGCGCGTACGCGGCTCTTCTGCAGCGGCAGGCCGTCGCGCCGCCGCCACGTCACGCTCGGCCGCTGCGTGCCCTCCGCCTCCTGCGCCTCGCAGTGCATCTCCACACTCTCACCGACCTTACAAATGTAAACGTACTCGCTGGTCAATAACACTTCAAAACAAAATCGACTGTGCCCGTAGCGCGCTACAGACGTTAGTTGAAAACCGAAGTTGGTTTAGTCCTTATAATAGAAGTAATCACGACCACTTCCAGACATGGATGAAAGCAGCACTTTTAATTATGACTAGTGACGTCATCTACTTGGATTTTTGCCGAATATCGACTGTAGGGCTACGCACTAGGCGTATTTTAAACATGCGCTTACATTGTGTTTAAATCGAGTTACCACGCCTCGATTACGCTTTAAAAATACATCATATACAACGGTCTCTGTATTTAAAAGTAAAAAAATAAATATTACAATACACACATACAAGAAAATTGCGGCGACTATCGGATTTCTAAAGGCAGACAAGCTAAAACTCACCTTTCTCTGATACAACGGCTCCGGCTCTACAGTGAACACAGGTGGCTTCCGCACCAACACTTCCATCGGACCTACGAAAAATCAAAATTATTTTATCATGTGTAAAAGAAACAATCCTTAATTACGTAACATAGGTACTGATTATAACATATTTTTATAATTTGCATAAACTGCGTTATGGTCATTTGATTGATTCTTTTACGTAATTATAACGGGAATTATTTTTTTCCAACTGCCTAACCTAGCTATCGTAGCTGTGTCGTGGGAGTCCCTTGTCGCCCACTGGGTATGGGATGATGACATAATCCATGTGATGGTATTTGGAGGGTTATATCCGTCGACGACGTCATACGTCCTACGGTGGCCAGTGGATGTGTTTTGCCTGTTACTGATGATGAAGCTAGTTGTTATGTCGCGATTTCTGAGTTTGATTTGTTTTTGTTTAATGTGAATAGATGGCGCTAGCAATCGTAGTCTTATATAATATAAAGCCAGCCATTCTTGTATATTTCGGCTATCTTGGAAACGTTTCTACCGATTGGAGTGAAATTTTGTTTTATTTTTAAATTTATATATAGGTGTCTTATACGTAAGAATTGTAAAATCTGCGGGAAAAACAAACGAATTATTACAGCGCCATCTTTTTGTGGCGTGGTATAGCTCTACAGTCTTGTTAATGGTGATAACTTACTGGTCGCTTGAAATTTACGATATGTCGCTAAATGCCAATATTCAAATATTAAATATCTTCCAAAAACAACGCAGAGCGATGCGCGACTACTGTAGAAGTTTTGAGTTTCATATTAAATTGTCCAATTTAAGTTCTATTAAATCTCTTATTGAGAATGTTTATAGGTTTTGATAGTTATTCCTTTACCATTGTGAAAGGAATACGTATACAAAACGTACACAATCAAATTGAATCTGTATACCTGATGATCCTTGCGTGCCTTGCGCGTTGTACGGAGTGCAGGTGTACCGGCCCTGGTGGTTCTGGTTGACTCTGGTGAAGAGCAGCGAGCCGTTGTTCATGATGACAATGTCCTTGGTCTGGTAGGGCTCCAGCAGCCGTTTGTCCTTAGTCCACGTCACGTACTGCAGCGGCGGGTTGGCCTTGATGTAGCACTGCACTACGCCCGCCAACCGGAAGGGAAGGTATTGCACAGTGGGCGTGAACGTCACTTTTGCTGGGTATTCAACATTAAGATAAGCGGAGGCGCTCTGCGGGTCGCCGATGCCGTTGGAGACTTCACACAGGTACTGTCCGGAGTCGTCAGCGGCCACCGGGTTGATGAGGAGCGCGCCGTCGCGACGGATGGTGACGCGCGTCTCGAGCGCCGCCACCTCCGCCACCGGCGCGCCCTCGCGGAACCACTTCACGGTCACATTCCCCGGCAAAGCTTTCGCCTCACACGAGAACTGTACCTTCTCGCCTTCCAGCTTCGTTTGGTTCGTTGGTGGCATCTATTATAACAAAATAATTAAATTTAAAAACACGTAACAGTGTTGGGTAGGGGACGTCCTAGACGCACTTATATCGGCAACCTTAGTAACATATTGAAGAATCTTTATATTAAGAGTACCCCTAAGCGACGAGTATTTATGCGTGTATGTACAAGATGGGATAAAAGTGTGGCAGGATCATTAAAAAAAGCGTAGTCTGCCTACTTACACCTGTACTGGAGATAATGGCCAATTCGTTACGGTCCTGTCCTGGCGCACCATTCTCGCTTCGTCTTGTCATATCAATCTTCCTTCATTCATCCTTGCAACATGCCCAAAGCACCGAAACTTCCCAATTTTAGTAACAACGCCCTCTCTTACTGTTGTATGGAAGTGTAGAAGTAATGACAAATAATTTCTAGTTCACATTTTTGTTAGTTTAAGCTTAAGACGTAATTTACTAACTTGTCCAAATATTATTATTATTAAATATAGTACAAATATGGCAAAGCCGTTTAACATGGCGGATGTAATACAATTGTATTTAATCGTACAAACAATGGTAGCGTGTTTACATTTCATCGTACATTCATATTACGACGAACTCAATACGCTATGCAAATATTAAATTAAATTTGCTCGTTTAACGGTAACAGATAAACGGCACTTTCTCCTAATTATAATCGCTCCAATTGCGATGCTCCAATGCGCCTAACGACGCCCGTGGGCGAGATGTTATTAATTTTAGCAAGGTTATTTGTACCTTTATTACGGTAAAAGAAATGGTTTTAGTTCAAATTAATTAATACAATAGCATACTTTTAATGCTTTGTTATTTGTATTTACTTTTTATATATAGACAATAATTAACACCTAAGTCATATAAATTTAAATTTAGTATTTTATATTTACACTAGCTGACCCGACAAACTTCGTTCCGCCTTACAATGAATTCATGTTGAGTGTTGCCTTATTAGCTATATTAATTGCTGGATGGGTGACACCCGGGTCGATTCCTTCATTGAAACACATTGAACACAGTGGGCGAAGCGAGGGGCGCGGTGCGGGAGTGGTCGCACCAAGCGAGTCCTGTCATCGGTGTGAGACCCGCGCTTGAATATATTTTCGCACACGTTAGTTTTTACTTTGCGATAACTACTAAGATCCATATAAATTATATACTGTGTAGGATTCATGATGATGTGCATGAAATATAAGGTAACTAGCGTATTTAAGTTGACAAGTATTTATACTGTACCCTTCTAAATAGCTTTCCAATTACCTCAATGTACGTGACATTTTTTTTGTAGATAGAATGGAGTACAGTAAGCTATCCTTAAAAGGTAGATATATACCATCGTAGATTTTTTGTAAATCTGTTTAAGATATATCGTAATACATTACTTTGATCTACCTCGTAAGGTTTAGTCAGCATTTGCAATGTAAGCGCACGAAAATATATTTTTATTTTATAGAAGAAGGTGGTACACCCGGTATTAACTACCGTTACCCTTAAGCATCTGCAACAACTAATGGGTTGTAGATGCGTTGCCTACCTTTAATAGACAGAGGATGGGATAAATAGAAAAAAGGATATTTCCTCCTTCTATCCAACCCCTCCGCCGTTAAATTCATCCCCTTCCAATCCATTCCTTATTAGAAAAGAAAAGATAAGGAAAAAGGATTAGTATTTAGTACTCCGGCACCTCACTCATCAGAAGAAACGCAGAAAGACGTCTACGTCAGGCCTGTCTTCTGTGAGGTCGTGGTATTTCACCGGTCGAGCCGGCCCATTCGTGCAACAGATGTTGTTGCGGGCTCTGCCCCTGTCAGTCTTTTGCGAGATTACATTACAAATCTCTGAAATTCTAGGCTTTGGTCTACTATAATATTAATGTACATAATACATATGAACCATTCCTTGAATCACTTTGTCTATTAATAAAAACCGCATTAAAATCCGTGACGTAGATTTGAAGATCTAAGCGAACAGACAGCGGAAAGTGACTTTGTTTTATACTATGTAAAGATATAAAATACTCGTGCACAATAACATCAGACCCGAGTCCGTTGGCGTCACAACGGCGTACTTGAACAGTACAATAAAAAAGTCGTTAAATGATTCAAATTGGGAATAAAGTACTAAGGCAATCTAGAAATAGGGACACACACGGACGATAGAGACACGAGTGCGTCGCAACCCACGCGAGTCCCATGATATTTATTGTGCATCCGTATTACCTATTTTGTAAGGAAATAACTAATTTATTACATTGTAATGCATTTTTTTTTGACAAATTGACTCACAGTGATAACGGCTCCTCCCGCGATGATGACCCTTGCGGTGTGCGAGACCTGGCCCTCGCCGTTACGCGCGATGCACGTGTAGTCGCCGATGTCCTCGTGCCTGATATTGCTGATGCGCAGCTCGGTGCCGTCGTTGAAGATGCCCACGGTGCCCGACGGCTCCACGGGGTTCGCGTCCTTGTACCACAGGATCTCCGGCGTGGGTGTGCCTTCCGCTTGACAGTTAAGGATGATTGCGTCTCCTATAATGTATGACATGATGATTATCATTAGTATGAATGCTTAACGTTTCTTTACACTATATATTTTTTAATATCACGTGACCTAAGAAACGTAGAATAATGAAACTATTTATTGTGAACTATCGAATGGCTGCGCATTCTCAAAAAGAACATATAGCCCCATGCTAAAAAGTAAAAAAAAAAACTTAATTTGTCTCACCTAAGTTAACGTATATAATGTCTTCCGGTGTGATGGAGAAGCGCGGCGGCGCGTGCACGTCGAGGTGGAACCACGTGCCGTTCTTGTGCTGGTTGGGTGACCGGTTGAGGAACACCACCTTGCACTCGTACCAACCCTATGATGGAGAAACAGCCTTAATACAATTCGCAAAAAAAAAACGGCAACGGCTTGTCAATGACTATTTTCGGAGGTAAGATAAGATGTATGTAAACCGTTTTTTTTATAACAACGAATCAAAGAGAACCAAATTTGTCCTTGAACTGCGACCATAACAACAGTAGAGCGCGGCGGCTTGGACATTTGCTTCCTTCTTCTATAAAAAAGTGGTTCACCCAATGTAAAGTGAGCATCATAATAGTTGCAGATATTTTGCTAGCATTTATGTTGGACAGTTCCTTTCCTCCACACATTTTCATTATCTATTAAATCCATAAAAAGTTAGAGAAAATATGGAGATGAAATAATCGAAAGCAGAACGGTATTGTCTCCGGCACCACACTTTTTTTTGTAGAAGAAGGTGGCTAACAAACAAGCAGTTCACCTGATATTAAGTGACCGCTACTCATAGGCATCAGCAACAAGCTAATGAGTTGCAGAAACGTTGCCTAACTTAATGGACAGAGGAACGGATAAACAGAAAAAAGGACATTTCCTTATAACTATGCAACCCCTCCTTTTCAAATTTCTTCCCAGAGAAGAGGAACAGACTTCGGCGTCAGGCACTTCACGCCTGTCTTCTGTGAGGACTTTCACTGATCAGACTTCTTCGGTAGAGCCGGCTGACTCATGCAACGACTGTCGTCGTTACATACAACTCACGGTCAGTTGACACTGCCGAAAACATTCACCTAAAACATGTCATCTTTGTTTTTTTTTATAGAGAAGGAGAGAGATAACAACATGTTTGATGTGAAACCTCATTTCATTATACATTCGTATGGTTATACAGTAATGCAAACTTTTTACACATAACGACAAATAACAACTTCACATTATATAACTAAACTGAACGAGTTAGTGACAATAAGTTTGTTTTATAAAGTATGTCGACATGCTAATAAATGCAGTTCGTAGTGTGCAAGTCTGAGTTTCATTGTAGTCACAAAGACGCGGAAGCGACGCGATACGTTACAAAACGTACGTTAAAATGCGAACGCTGCAGACGTGGGAAAATGCGTTAAGGGAACAAAGAGAAACAATAGGGGAAAAATAACTATTTATATACCTTTTGTATGGCCGGGCTAGTTAGTTATAGGACTTTAAATGTTCTGTCGGTAATTTGGGCGTCAAAAGTGAAGCTCTAAAAGTTTGTATATTTAATGTACTTAAACTATATACAAATTTTCGCGCTAAGTGTACTAGAAATGTCCTTTTCCTAGCTGGGGTAGGCAAGTATAGCGCTATCCGCTTTACATTTTTGAGGATTTTTAGGTGTGTTATAGGTTGTAGTATTTTTATGTCTTGTTTTTAAAAAAATATAGTACACTAGCAACCAGCCCCGTCTTCGCAAGGATAGCATTATAATTTTCTATAGCCAGGAAAACACGCGTTTCACGTGCCGACAGCCTAGATGACAAAATATGTTGAAGTGCTGTCAATAAACTAACTTACAGCGGACTGTTATGGCATTTAATTAAATAAAACCTATAGTATTTCTCAAGTTGTACCATATTACACACAGTATACAAAATTTAATTAAGATCGGTTGAGAAGTTTCGGAGTTCATATTATATACACACGAGAGTTTTATATATCAAGATAAGAATTCGTCAGATCGGAAATTGATTAGTACACACTGGATAAAAGATACTTGTAAAGAGTACATTACCTGGTCAGTTTCGCGTATATTGGTGAGGTTGAGACTGGCGGCGCCATAGGGGGAGTCCAGGGCGACGCGCGACACCCTCCCCTCGTAGCCCTCCCCGCTGTGCGTAGGGTAGCTCTCGTACCAGATGTAGATCGGTATGTCCTGCCCCTATATACACACGACATGTTAGCACATGCTTTCAAATGGCGCGCACATTCTCCAGCTCCCGTTTAAATACAATTAAATACATTACACAGTACAATCATAATACTTAAATACATCCAACAATGTTCGGTAAAGTCCTCGTGAAATTATCCATTTCCCCGTCGTGAAAGGTTAATGGAAAGTAATGAAATAAACATAAAATGAATACTTTCACAAAATTTTGTTATCTACATCAAGCTAAAGGTTACGTTTAATCAGGCCTTAATTGACTTTCATTTAAGAACAATATTTTGTGAACTAAATTCGATGCGCTACGAGAACATGCATGGGTAAATGACTAAAGATACACTGTCTACATATCAAAGATATACATCTGGTTACGGTAAATACTTGGTATTACGAAAGATTTTCTGAATCAAATACAATGTAACAATCAGCTTCATTATCAGTCGACAGTTATGTAACGGAGCTGATCGAGTGCAGATCTATCTACGAGACGAGTACGGGTGATAAGACATGAAGCATGCAGTATGAGATCAAAACAAAGACGTAAGGCTAAACTGCAGACAGCGTGGGCGAGCCCACAGCCACAGAAGAGAGAAACAGACAGAACCGCCGCCGGTGCGCGAGGGAGTGCGTGCCCCGTGTCAGCCTGAAGCTATGTGCTCCCGATGCTAACTCGGATAGAAACTTGGTGCACTCAAAAAACGAAAAAGAAAATATTTATTTGCAAAACGAAAAGAAATATATCTTATCGTATATGTAAAGTGGTCGTGTATTGTGTCAGTTTAGTCTAACGGGGGTCTGCTGCTCTCTCAGACACGCTTCGTAGGGCTTTGTCACTGTGGTGTATGTCGCGGTAGGTACAACAGGCGGTATGCTCAAGAGGCGAAGGTACATAAAGGCGTGCGGTGGGAGCGAGCGGGGCGGGGGC
>DWTW01000129.1:0-20522 GCA_018246275.1 Papilio slateri
AACATGAGGTCGTGGGTTCGAATCCGCCATTCGACTATTGTCGTGAACCATATCCTAGCACAAGCTTAAGCTTAGTTTAAATGGTTAAAGGGATATTAGTAAATTATTTCGAAAATCTACTAATATTTTAATTAAAAAAAAAGAAAAGTATTGATTTTTCGGAGTACTCTTAAAATACTTTATATTTAACCAATAACAATACGTTCATTTTATACTTAGATGGCTGCTAAATTTAGTAGTATATATTTATGTGAATCTTATCTTTCTTGTCAATGGATCTATTTAAAACAACAACGCGTGGAACACTTTGTAAGACATAATAAGTCATCACTATGTCTATGTATTCATTTGTTAAAGTATGACACTCGGATATACAGAGTTTGTTTTAAATTGTCTAAAGAATTGAACAAAATATAATATGTACGAGGGAATAAGGTTAGCTTCCTCAATAAATATCAAATATGTTTTTATTGAAGTATGTACAAAGGAAACAAATACGAGAAAAACAATTCAATTATAAAAAATAGACAAATCTGATTCTAAGAATATAATTACCCTCGAACCTAACAAAAGCAGGATCTGTCACGCGAGGATTGTCTAGTTAATGAACAGAAAAAGTATTCAGACACGAATTTTAATGATAATATTATAATGGGATAATGACGAGTTTCTTTCTTACCTACAGTAAAAACACTTTATGTTAAGTTTATAGATTCAATTTAAAACTCTAATGATAAATCTCTGATCATTTATATGTTTAAAAATAAACGTACACTTACTAAATATATAGAACGTACAATATACACACGACCTTTAATTTAAAAAAGTAATACAAAATATTTTTTATTTGTCTATTTTTCCGAGTCCGAGAATCATATTGCACAAAATGTAATTGGTTACTACAAGAAAATACGTGGTTATATCAAGAAAACCTAAACAAGATTAAAGCCTCAATTGGCTACACGAACGTAAATGCCGTAGAGACATAGCCATGAAAGCCTCAGAGGCTACGATCAATACGAGCTACGAGCCTGCCTATGAAGCGTAGAGCTACGATACTACGCGGCTATTTCCGTTGCAATGTTTCTCGTGGGAGTTTGGAATGGTTGGGTTCAATCAAGAAATGATTGCATAGAATATCATGTTTTATATTATTTTGATGATGTTCTAAAACATATCCAATAAATAAATATTCTAGGATAGATATATAATTTACAACTGCAAACAACAAACGGTCACAATAAAAACGTACTGTCTATTTAGCTTATTTCTTCTTTATTGTTACCATCATTATTAACCATCTGACATCCAATGGTACTTCTTGAATCGCTATGAGGAATTATCCCTTGGCGCCCATATCAGGTACCTGCAACCTTGACCAGATCGTCCAACTATCATGTGTGAGGTCTACTTACGTTGCGTTGTCCTGTACATGGCGGTTGTCCTAAAACCTTTCGGCCTCATCACTCAACTCAATATATGCCACTTAAGGTTCATTATAGGTAACGACTATTTATCAAAATAGCATGTCTCCTTTGTCCGTTGCTGTATGAATTGACACGGAAATTAAAAATGTTTAATAGGTACTTCGTACTATCAAATAAATGAGAAATGCTATTTCGAATTGCGCTTGTTCGGTTCAGTGTTATTTATCGCAGTACTTAAAAAATCATTGTGTTTCTACGAGAACGTATTTCAGGCTTGTTACTTGGCAATTTTTTTTGTAGGACGGAAGCTTAAAAGAAATAGGTTAATTGCATTTTGATGTTTGTTCAGAGTTACGATTGAGACAATAATTGCTTTATTTGATGTGACCTTTTTTATGAAGAGTTCCTGAGAGATAATACTTATGGGTTTATAAGTTATTTTTATGATATTTATCGGGATAGCTCAATGCTTGAGTTATTCCGTCTCTAAATCTGAAGGTTTCGGATCGAATCTTCGTTTTCCATGGTTACGTATACACATATATGCAAGAACTTTAATACTTTTTTTAAACGATATATTTTTTTGCTATTGATAGTAGCAGTAAAAACTATGAAAAATATATAATTTCTTAATGCTGTTGGTCGAAATTGAAAAAAATTGATTTGCTATTGAAGCGTATTTTTAGTTCTTAAAACTATTATAAATTTTTATTATTATTCATAATCACAGTTTTCAAAATAACAAACAATCGTTTTATAAGGATAAACATAACTGAAAATCAAACAAAACTTCTGATTTGTATCGTCTTATAGTCAAAAGTTACTATCGGAATAAAGTCTACGATAAATGAGTAAGAAAAGTCAGGAAAAGTCAAATCTGGAAGAGCGGGATAGCAGTATAGGGCAACAAGTTGGTCAAGCACATGTGACAAGGACGTAGCGACAGACCGAAATAACAATAGTGACGTGCCGTTGTACGGGCGTCGTACGGGCACGTTGTATATCACAAATTTACACTAATGTATTTTGTAGAACTGGCGGTTTTTAAATTTAAATATTTCAAATAATAGTAATTTAAAGATCGGAATCCACGGCCCGATTACTATGAGAGTTAATAAAAAAAACTCAAGAAATTCTTGTGCTGTGGACAAACATAGCAATCCTAATCCACTTTTTTATCCTATAGAAGAAGATGGCAAACGTTTCACGTTTGTTAATTGCGTTAAATCTTAAGATCTCGCAAGTCTTAGTGAATAAGCTCTTTAAGGTGTTCTTGCGCTCTGTTAGCGACAAATGTTACCCGACTAAGAAAGCGACATGTAGACTAGGAATAGTATATTTAAATAAATGGTATCTACCTAACTTGCACCATTCTTCTACGAGTCCATGACGCTTCCTTAGTCGGGCCAAATTTGTCACTAAATAGTATAAGAACACCTAAAATAGCTTATTCTATTAACTGAGGAAAAAAAATAAGGCGGGTTACAAAATTCCGTGAAAACCATTTATCCAAGTCGGCTGCTGTCCGACCTCTAAGACAACCATTTGTCTGTCCGTCCGTAAGGCAGACCCCAAATAGTGCTTTATTTCCATCGGTTTTCGCAACACTTGATATTTGTAAAGAAATTAATTAATAGGATCGTGTGACATTTTTGTAGCACACAAATGAATTCTTATAATAAAAAAAGGAAACAATTATTTTTTTTTAATATCTTACACCATAAGAGACTTTGACACTATCACCAAGTAGTCAGCTTTTAACATAACAAATAGGATATGTCTATGATTATAGATTAAATGAGCATTCAAGATAAAACAAACAGTACGGCATAATTTACAGTAAGTGCAAAAATAGATAAGTAAGAATGGTCAGAGCTATGTTTTCCTATGACCTTCCCCATGAATACTTTTAGTGAAATATTTATTCTTTAATACTTTGAGGTCTAATATCATTATATGTTATAATAGTATTGCATTAATTAAATATGACATTATATAGATATAACACTGCAATTTTTATTATATTGATCGGCGATATCAGTAAGATATTGTACCTGATGGTAAGTACTTCAAACAATGCGATTATATATTGGGATTGAAAATATTCAAAATTCCACGTCGCAGCACTACGTTATTTGGCTGCTCCCACTGGCTGTTCCCCTTTTGATGTCTTATGACACGCCTGGGAACTGAATAAATCTGGGAACTGATAAAAACTGATAAACCGTTCCCATCCTTTCCTTATTAGAAAAGGATGGAAAGGGGAAAGGACGATTTGGCCTCCGACACCTCACTCTTAGGTAAAAGGATAAATAGGAAAAGGATATTTTTTGGTTTATTCTTTTCTCTGTCTATTAAAAGTAGGCGACGCATCTGCAACTTATTAGCTTGCTGCAGATGCCTATGGGTAGCGGTCACTTGCTCGTCTACCACCTTCTTCTATAAAAATATAAATATGACCAAGAAACCTTTTTCCCTTGACTGAAATGAATGTTGTATTCTCATCCAGAAATTCCGTTCAGCAACCGCTACAATGATCGGAGCAGATTTAAAAAGCTCTCGAATATAAAACAATTCGATCGCAAGATCACCGCGGGGACAGTTAAGACAGCTATGTTATATATTATTAGTCACGGAGATATATACTTTCCGTTGGACCGATTCTATTTCCAGTTCGGGACGAATGCGATTTATAGCTCCGTAGGAAAAGAGGGGAAAATTTAATCCGAATTGAAAATTCAAATTGGTTTTCTATCGGTGATCCTACTCCTTTAAAATTGATATAGTTTCGTAGAAAACGTTTTTCGACTTTAAAATATCTGTAGGTATAAATTGTGAAGATATACACAGTTACTTGAGATGTTATGATAGAGACAAAAGGACGATAATTATTGTATGAAATAGAACAATTATGTTAAAAAATATTTAATGCACTAATCAACTTTGGACAATGTGGTAAAGATATGACTGACTAATGTTGATCTCACTAGTTTACTAACACCAATTTGCATTTGCCGAGTTAAATTAAAGAAAAAAAATTGCATAAGGCGACATTTGTAAAACAAAAGAAACAAAAAAATTCGCTAACAGTTCTTAGGTCTCAAAGTTAATCGTGCGTTAATTTTCATCGAACAAAGGCCACAATCGGATACCGGGCGATCGAAAGATTGCAGCGAACCCGGCACTGGAATCTCGAAAAAACTCAACGTGCCCCTCTCATGCAAAGTTCAAAAACATCGGAGCGTACGAAATCGCGTGACTCTGCGCCTTTAAACGCCGATATCAAAAACCTCCGATGTTGATGGTCACAAATGATAGTCGTAAAGCGTTTGTCGGGGATTTTATTTAATCGTGCAATTTAAGTAAACCTCTTGGCTTATTTTTAAACAATTATATAGATAGGTACCTGGGCGACCGACATTCGCTTTGTCTTTTGTAACATCGGAAGTGTTTGTGTTAATTCGGAAAATATAGTTAGTATTCGAATAATGAATATATAAGATATAGCGCCATCTCATAGAGTTTTATGGTACCAGTAGTTTATTATCTATTGACAACGATGCAAGTACCGCAAAAGATGGCGCTCTAAAATTGTTTTTTTTTTGTAAAAATTCGGGAAAGTTACCTATATAGCTAAATTGAAAAGTCTTAACCTTATCTTTATACAAAATTTCATAGAGACATTTTCGAGATTGACATAATAAAACTATATGATCGAGTTTTTTTTAAAACACGACAGGCAGTATATATATATATATATTATCGGTGACATACTAATATAAGGAAATTTTAAAAGTTCATGGATCCAATGAATACCCACAGATACATCAATGTGAAAGAAGCGAGAGGTATGTGAGGATCGTGCAAAAGTAATTCCATTATTTTTGCCTTTCCCACCCTGATAAATACTATCTATGTATATATTTGTGTGAAATTCACTTATAGGTAAGCTTATAAAATACTTGTACGCCCATCACTAGTAACAAATCCTTGGACAGGCGTAATGGGCGCTCATTACGTTCGGAAAGAGGCAGTTTCGACATCAGATGTCAGCAATTTGAATATTAAGCAACACAACTTCATCGGTTCATAAACTTTAACTTTATATATTTCACTGCTCTGTAACGTCAGACAATAGGGCCATATGTGCGATCTCCTACTATATACCAAAATTATGAAGAAAACGATAGTTTGTTTGTCCCGGGTAAATTCAAAAGCTACCGAAGCGATTTTAAAAATTTTTTTACCAACAGAAAGCTGTTTTAATAGCAAGCAGCATAGGCCATATTTTTTATGTAATCTATTATATTTACCCTGATTTGCTTGGGTTGCTAATATAACAAACATAGATAAATTAAAAAATTGTTTTTTTCAAAAAAAAATTTTGCCCCTCCTTTGTCTACAAAGCAAACAAGGGAGAGGAAAAAAACGCCTATAAAGTAAATCCCTTAATATACAAGGGATATACTTTATAGACCTTTGATGTAAGAAAAAAATTTTTTGTAATACCAGAGTCGTAAAAAAATCTATTTATATTTTTTTTACAATAACCAATGAGAGAATTTAGGGAAAGGTAGATAATTTAATATAAATGATGTGAATGAATGAATAATCATAATAATTATTGTAAATAAGTGTAGGTAGTTGATTTTTATAAATTAAAATAAAATGTTTAATTTTAAATATATGAAATCATTTAATTGTTAAACAAGTAACATATAATGTATAATTCGAAATTAGGCTTAACTGACACATTGTATTAGAAAAACGTAATAGAAAAATAAATGTACGAGTTGTAAAGAAAGTAATATAGAGATGGGTTGTTTTCAAAGAACTCTACGACAGCTAAAAGCATTTTACGGGCCATAAAGGATTTATTGCGTTGGAAAGAGACGCCGGGCACACTCGCACAATTAATATCGGTATAGGTACAGCGCGAGTAAACTTTGGCTCGAATCAATATTATCGGCGGGTAATTACTTCAACTTACTTCGTTTGATGATATCAAAATATACTTAAGGTCACACAAATAGCTATTGTTAACGTTTCATATGAATGAATGAGTCGTTTAAGACTGTTGAATGGTTTGCGAATAGACCTGTAGCGGTTGGCGGGTTTGCATCCACTTACGTACGTTATTAGTAAAGTAATTAAAATTGTTAATCCTAATTATTTACCAACGCTTGTGTAATAATCGTCAATTGGTTATTGCTATCGGCCTAATGATTTCTAAACTATTTGTAACAGTATAAATGTACAATACGACGATTCATCAATATTTATTTCATTTAATAAAACTTACTCATAAGTTACGGACTTAAGGCGTTATGCGGCTTCAACTACTATATATATATATATATATATTCTCTACCTCTTCATGATAATGTTCCTCCTGGGTTACCTATGAACAGTTTATCCTTGATTAAACCCTGGCCATAATGATAGTTCTGTACCAATGAGCTAACTTTCTCTGTGTATGTATGGATTTAAGTTAAGCACACATTTAGCATTCAATCCGGTGATGCAAGTCGTTACTGAGGCTATTAGCTGTCTAATCCTATTAACATTTTGTATCACATGTACGTACATGATATACACACTTACATAAAAATATAATTAAATAAAACTAAAAGCAACTAATGTCGTCATAGGATTTTAGTTGCAGTACTTAGCTTTTAGGAAGTGAGATGCGGGTTTGATTCTTAGCCGAGAGGAATATTATAGTAATTATAGATATTTATAGATACAGTGAGAATTGTTACATCACCTAGAAGCAAAACCAGCAACATACAATTGTTTTACATGTTTCAAATATCTAAACATGTGTCAAAATGTAAAAAACAACCACCATTCTAGAGCCTTTTGCCCCATTCTATGATTAATGTGCCCTGCCCATGGGCACATTAGTGTTGCAATTCTATTGCCAATTTGCTTCTAGAATGGATAATTTTTAATTTAATCTTGCATAAGTCATTGAGCACTCAGATCAAATACAATAAATAAAAGACAAAAAGTTTCTACTAACTTTTTGTCTTTGATTTTTGTATTGATCTGAGGCTGTAAGGTTATGATTTTTTATAAATCAAACTAAACACAGCAATAGACTATTTCTTATGACAACTTTCTACATATGGCATATTATTCTTTGACAATAATTATGGACACTAGATTGTATTGCTACTTTTAATACTTTATTTCACAAGTCTTTAAACTTACGATAAGTGAGCCACATTTGATAAAAAAAACTTGTTCAAAATAAGCCACAGTTATTGACAATAACACTTTTATATCACGTTAATCATGGTGTTTGTTCCGTTTCATTGTTTTGTGTTTCAATTTCTTCTGGTTTACTTTCAGTTTCAGTCTTTTCTTCAACAGTTGCATTTTCTTTAATATCATCTGACTTGGGGAATGCATCAGAGGGTATTTGTTGTATCTCAGAGTTAACATCACTAATAGAATAATTATCAGTTTGAATTGATGTTTTTGTAGGATTTTCTATGGGAGGATTAGGTGAAGGTGTTTCATTGCTCTTCTCTTCAGCCTCTTCAACTTTAGTAACTTCTTCTTTAGCATCATTTATTGTGATTGTGCCTACTTGAACATCCGTTTGAGATTCAGGGTCGGTTTTTGGAGAGTTACTGTTGCCATCAGTGTTGTCACTAGACGATGAACTCTCCTCACTTGATGTTGAAACCTCAGAAATCATTTTAGGTTCAGCAACATCCTCTTTGCTATTTGAACTTGAACAACTATCTTCATTTATTGCCTGTGGAGGATCTACACTAGGTTTAAGCTCTTCACTCTCTTTTTCATTTTTGTTTTCTTCTTTAGAGACTTCAACTGTTTCATCATATTGAGCTTTAAGTTTTTGTTCTGTCATTTCAGCATCATCTATTTTGATTTCTGGTACAATTAATACATTTGCTACTTCATCTGCTCTCATTTCATCCTCTTCTTTAACTACTGATGAAGGTACAGATGTTAGATTACTTTTCAAAACTTCCTCAGGCTGTTCGGCACTTGCTAATATTGTTTCTGAAGTCACAGTTTCACTGGACTTATTTTCTGGTTCTTGAGAAGGTATGTTGCTCAATGAATTGTTTTCTGTTTCAGCAGTTTCAAGATCACTGCTTACTTTTTCTTGAATATCCATTAGGGTTTCCTGCTTTGTGTGCTCTTTTTCTTCACAGTTATCAACAGAGATATGGCTATCTGAAGAACTTGGTTGGGGGTCAGTGTTGCTCTGCTCTGAATTTTCCTTCCATGATACATCTTCCATTTCAACGTCTACATTATATTCAGAATTGTTATCGGAGCCGTTAACAATAGGTTCCATTGGCTCACCGTTCTCCTGTTCGATGTGACGCTGCAGGCCGGGCTCTCGTGTACTTACAACTAAAATATTCTTTTCAATCGCCCTCATAAATTTATCCACACGGTTATACTGCTTTCGTGGAAATGATAGCAGCTCACAAATTCGTTGTATAGTAAACGGTGCCGAAGTAAAACTATCAAGCCTTTCCAGTAAACTATTTTTCATTATATCGTAATTAAATGGATCCACATTTGGATACGGCGGTATCTCAATACTTGGTGTCGTCTCATAGAAATCAGTTATAACATTCAACAGCTTCTCTTTGAATAAACTTTTCACAAGTGACCATTGATATACAGGATCACCGGTACGCGCTACGTACGCCAAGTAATCGTTTAATTCTTGAGGTATGGTTTTTGGCTTACGTTTTGAAAATTCTTCTAGCAAATGAAAAACTTCTTCAGCGTTTTCCATTTTGTGATTTGGCCAAATCGAAGTAACTTATGCTAAGTATAGTTAGTAAATGAAATAAACATACAGAAGTGACAAAATCAAAGTGATTGAGACGAAAAGAAAAAACCACAGATAATAAGGTAATTGTAAGAATAGAAAAAAGCTAAAGGAACCTTTGTAATGTAATTTTGATCTAACAGATTAAAACCTGTCTGGTTTAAAGCACAAATTGGCAATTACAAATATAGATAATTTCAATGTAAAACTTCCCTCATTGTTCTAGTTTCTTTGTTTTAAAACACCTGGGTAGAAAATTCTTTAGAAAACTTTAACTTTAACTCTTTGGAATAAAATTTAAATTTATGTGGTATATTTATATTAATTTTCTTAGTTCATGTTCTATTTTATTTTTAATTTTGACACTGGCAAGGACTTAGATTTTCACTGACATTTGATTGTGCATACATAATTGAGCGAATGGGTTTGTAAGATAAAAGCATAAAAGAGCTGGTTTTTTATTATAACATATATTTCTATTACATTCGAACTTCTAAATAAGTTTTGCAATGAATACCTTAATGAGAAGGGGTTTCCGACCATTATTTAATAGCACAATTCGTGTGTCATGTCGCTCATTTGCTGATGCTAATATAAACGAGAAAATAGACAAAATAGTAAAGGATAATAAAGTTGTAGTATTTATGAAAGGTGTCCCAGATGCGCCCCGGTGTGGGTTTAGTAACGCAGTAGTTCAAATAATGAGGATGCATGCTGTTCCTTATGTCAGTCATGATGTTCTCTCAGATGAAAGTCTACGACAAGGTAAGTTTATAAACATCTTAAAAAAACATACTTATATATACGTATTTATAATGTTAATATTATAAAATAAATGGGTAAAATTCTATGTCCGAGAATTATCATGCACATAAAATTTAGAGTTACAAACAATGAGGTCAAAATGACCCCATTTACATTATTATTAACATATAAACTTCAGCTCGTTCTTCATTTTTAATAAAAAAAAAGTATTTCCAGCTTAGCCATTTCGAATTGTTAAATTATTATAAGACAATTCAAGGGCAGGCTTTGGAGGAGGAGGGAATGGGGGAAAAGGCCCTTCTTTTCCCCCATTCTCTCCTTTTGGAAAGGATGGGGGCAAAAGGTGAATTACCATTGAATTCTAGTGATATTTGTTGTAATGAGTAAAAAAAAATATCAAATGCAAAATTTAATTTCTGCCCCAAATATAATACCCAATCCAAATTGGTTGATATTATGGGTCCGCTCATCATACTTGTTATGACCTTTGCCTTAGTCACCACCCCCTTTGGTGTGGAGCAAGATCTTGCATCTAACAATGTAATATTGCAATCAATCAGGTTTGGGTTTATAAAATTTATTAGTTTACTCATTTATGCCATGATGGTGTGAGGCTGAGCTTATTCATCTTATCCCTGTTTAATATGCTCAAATTTATATGAAAAAAGAATTCTAAAGCTTTTTATAATATAAAACTAGCACTTGACTGCAATCCTATCGGACGGATTACCTTTGCAATTTTTATATAACTTGTCTATTAATTTTGTGGTAAATATTTAGGATTAGGAAGTAAATTTTATGAAACATATGTTTTTAAAATTTAAAACATTTATGTTAACAGGTATCAAAGAATATTCCAATTGGCCGACAATACCACAGGTGTTCATTAACGGGGAGTTTGTAGGGGGGTGCGATATCATGCTCCAAATGCACCAGTCCGGTGAACTAGTCGAGGAACTGAAGAAAGTCGGAATACAAAGTGCTCTCTTAACAGCTGAACAATCCAAAAAAGAAGAGAAAAAGTAATAATTGAGAAGAAGATCTTAAAAGCCTGATCAAATTAATTATACTACTATTTATTGCATTCAATTGTTGTTATATTGTTAAATGCATTTTATTTATTATTTCTGAATATATCAAAAGCACAAAAGCTATAAACAATTCATGATAAAATCATCAAGTAAACAAGGTACATTGCTGGATGAAGACCCTCCATAAGGAACACCACAAAGCTTAGTTTCAAGTATAAATAACTCTAATATTCTTTTGAAGTTCTTTTAAGTTACTTTTCTTTAAATTAACTTCTTGTATAGAAATATGTAATGGCAGGCAATTTTACTTCTAAAATTTCTATCATAAAAAGTATACTGTTTTGGAAAATGGATAGTTTGAGCAAAGATTCACACACAGACCCTTACATATATTGTTGAGTAAATTGTCTGAAGACGCAGTAGCAAGTGTCTTCAAAATTGTCAATGGTCACACTGTTAAAAAAATATAAATAAAGGTACCGTCTGCATTTATGTAGTATACAGATTATACCAAGAATATTTGTAGGAGATTTAAAATATCATTTAATTAAAATCAAAATGATTTTTATTTAATAAGACATATTGACAAATTATAGCAATTTTTCTCATTTGTCCATCAGAATTGATTGGTTTGAATGATAAATTGATTAAATTACAAGACATGTTTTAAGGAATCTGTGTATGGCTATGTTATTAGAGAATTGATTTTCGAATTGGCATATTAAATTTTCAATCACAAGATACATTGTTGTATGTATAAGTTTAAATACTTTTACTTGTTTTTAGTTTTTATATTTTGTCAACAATGTAACATATTTGTTTGTCTGTTAGTCTGAGTGACAATTTTAGCATTCTGTGCCTAGTAACCTAAGACCTTTTATTATCAAATGCAAGGATGGATTGAACCAAATAAAAAGTTTGATTAAATTTATTATCGTTTTAGATCTAGATATTATAGTATATATAATTTTTATTTGGTTATATTGGTAGTTGGCTATAGTAGATGTACAAAAATATGTAATAATGGAATAAATAAAATTAATATGTTTAAGAGCTCTTTATTAAATTAGCTGTACATTCGAGTTAGTATACTTTTTGGGCACATAATTCATTCTTAATCTACATCCACTGTTTCCTCGTATAAATTAAAGGTTGGATTAACAACACAGTCAAAAATATTAAAAGACAAAAATATGGCAGATCATTTATTTAGAGTACTCATTCGTAAATACCCTCGCAAACGATGTTTGTATAAAACTGATGTTCAACTGATAAATAGATGCAGGCAAGGTCTGGCATTCTATGACATAAATAATTTGTAATGACACTTTCCTGCAACATTTATTGATTTTGGCAACTTAAAAAACAATCATGATCTCCTACCGAAATAATTACTAATGGCAGTAATTAAAATTTGAACTTTTATAAATAATGTGTGCTTAAAAATTAAAAAAAAAATATATATTCAACAAAAACATGCTCACATTTTGAATGAGTCTTATTTTGGTGTCGCACATTAGTGAGGCCTAACATTTAGCACCATGGTCAACTTACAAATAAATGTTTTGTGACATTGCCTGACAATTTCGTACAAAAGATAAAAATACCTAAATCTAATTATATAAATAGTGTATTGTAGACATATATGATTTTCTCTGATTTGAGCCAAAGGATTACACAAAGAACGAGAGATTTTCTTGGTAAGAGAGTTAATGACATTTTTTGGTTTTAACATTGCACGTATTTGATACAGAACTGTTTTTAAAAGACTAATGATATCACAAAAATTGTTTGCACTATGTTGGCAATGGGTTAGGGCGATTTATGAGATGTTTGCCAACACGAGAGAAATAATTTTTGTGTGTCGCTATCGACCCCGCCTCGCCTCGGGCCGTGATGGTTAGTAGTGGTGACTGATGAGTGCGGCGACGCGGCCCCCCTTCCACTTCCTTCAAGGTGTTTCGTAAACTCCCGGGTAGAGGTGATGTCTGCTGATAAGACCTGTATCTAAACAATTGTAAGTTAAAATACTCGTAATAATTTTACTCGTTAAAATAAATTATGGAAACAATTTCTATTACTATTTACTTAGGGACAATGTGAGATAACCAAATCTATTCAACGTAAAGTAATATATTATAAAATAATATATTTTAGCGATATTAATCGCTGCCTTTCAAAGTTTTGTGAAAAGTGTTTGGCTCGTGGATTTTAAACATTTTGTCAGCCGAGGCAAAGCTGCATGTTGCCAAGTCGAACTATCACCTTCAGTAGGTTTTGTGAAAGATCTGTGAGAGATACCTAGAGGTCGGTCTCGCCGTAGAGCGCGGTGGAGAAGGCCATGTAGTCGAGCGCGCCGGGCGGCGCTCCGCCCGCGCGGTACGGCGGCATGCGCGCCACGCAGTACTCCGCCTGGTCCGGCGGCAGCTCGCGCCGCAGTTCCTCCGCAGTTATATACGGCTATAGACACAATAGTACAATAATACTTCGTTTGACGTGGACCCAAAAATGAACCTTCTCCCCTTTGTGGGTAGCCTAAACGATTTTAATAGAATTTACGCAACAAAGACATCTATGGAAAATTTAAAACTTTGACATCAGCAAATTTTAGGGAATTCCCATAAAATTAGATCTGTATTCCTGTCTGTTGACGAAGTTATCTAAGAATAGTCATACATAAAATAAAAAAAATAGAATTTTGTAAGTGTATAAGGGTTCCCTTTACCTTGTCACCCGCCAAGATCCTGAAGCTGTCGATGACCTGCTCGGCGGTGTCCGTGTCGGTCGACTCCCGCGTCATGAAGTCCAGGAACGCGTCGAATGACACGTAACCTGATCGAACAAAAGATTTAGGTATTATAAAAGTTATAAAATATATTCTAATCTTAGATTTTTTGTAAATGTTTTATTGAAATAGCACGCACCTGTGTTGTTGGGGTCGACTACGGCGAGTATACGTTGGAAGTCGAGCTCGCCTTGCCTGTCCTTGCCGATGCTGTAGCCGAGGGATACGAGGCAAGATTTCAGCTCTTCGGGAGCGAGGCGGCCTGGACAAGAAATATAATTATTAATTTAAGTGAAAACGTTTCTTATGCAACAGTGAACAGCATCAGGCTCGAAGGACCAAAATATTACTAAAGACAAGAACTTTAATAGAACTCAAAATTTAGTATTTTATAATTGAAATTATTACTGCATCCCTCTTTCTCCACAAATCCAAGCAATGAATTCGTTATCTTTGTGAGTTTTACGGACTTTTTAACTAAATTTTGGTACTAGCTGGTGATAGATTTGTTCACAAAACATCAGGTGATCCGTTTACATGAATGTCATGAAGTATCATCCCAGAGGGTCATATGTATACTTAATATGTTTCTCCACTTATTAGCTAAAAAAGTGTTTACTTTTATTTGTAGATACGACATGAATCTTTCGTTGCTGTATTGATAAGCTTTTCTGACCATTGCTCAAATAAGTCCAGTATTATAGGATTGTCTGTTTTTTTCGTCTAATCAACAGCTAAAACCATATTATATGGACTGAATATATTCTATGTTCTATAGGCTATATTCACTTACCGGTGCGGTTCTTGTCGAAGTGGTTGAACGACGCTCGGAACTCGTTGAGCTGTTCGTGCGTGATGCCCTTGGAGTCGCGCGTCAGGATCTGGTTCTCCACCTCGTTGATGGTGCGGTTGATGGACGTCAGCAGCTGCTCCCAGCCCACGCGCAGTGTTTCCATTGTGTACTGCGAATACCTGGACACAAGAAAAAGAGAATGTGATATCTTAAAAAAAATTGTCAACCTGTCGCGATTTATTATTCTATTTGTAAGACCAACATCGAATATTTAGAAAGTATCACTAAATAAAAATTTATATTACTTTTATTTCGGAGAGAATTGTGTCTGGAGATCACCGAGTTTCTACGAGACACTCTATCGAATTTCAACTCAAAGCGCGAGCGACCTAGCCCGTGGATCTATTATTTTATTATACCAGAAGGCAGTGAACATGCAAGCAGTTCATTTGATGTTTGTTAAGAGATGTTGCGGATGTCCACGGGTCCAAGTGAACTGCTTACTTGCCTGCCTCTTTCTTCTGTAAAAAGTAGTATAAACCTGTTCTCGAAGATCATGCCCTCCTGCACGGCCTGGTGGATGCGCTCCAGTTCCTCGATGTGCGGCTTGTACGCGTACACGCCCGCCTCGTACTCCTTCAGCCGGCGCAGCTGGTCTTCCAGCGAACCCTGGCGAATGACAAATACTAAAATTGAAACAAACAAACAAACAAGTGGTCCTTATGTCCATCTGTCAGGCAAGACTTTAAAAGTATCGAATTTATTCGAAAATTTTTAGATAGCTATAACAATAGCAACTAAAATAGTTTTATATATTAGCCATTTGTGTAGATTTAAGCGCCAATGGCCTAATGGTTAAGGGTTCGAATCCGCCATTCGACTATTGTCGTGAACAATATCCTAGCACAAGCTTAAGCTTAGTTGGAATGGTTAAAGAGATATTAGTCAATTATTTCGAAAATCTACTAATATTTTAGAAATAATAAAAATGAAAAGAAACATTGTGTAGGTGCGGTACGTCGTGTACCTGCAGGCCCATGCCGATGGCGGTGACGGCGTCCATCTGGCGCTCGATCCAGGGCCCGACGGCGTTGGCCTGCTCGGCGAACTGCCGGCGCAGCGTCTCGTTGTTCTGCTGCTTGCGTAGCTCGGCGGCCAGCGTGCCGTCGCGCTGCGGCACCAGCTGCCGCACGTCCGACCACTTGCGGTTCAGTTCCTGTATATACGATCACATATTTATTTATGGAAGAAACGTAATGAGCAAGCGGTGCATCTGATGTTAAAAGACCACCGCTACCCATTGGCATCCGAATAGAATATAAGAAGTGAATGGAGTATTAGCACCGAGGAACATACAGGAACTCTTACCTGATGGTCGCTGGTGGGGTAAAAATTTCGACGTGTATCACGTCCATGGGGGGAGGGGGAGTGACTAAATACGGACGATTTAACTTGTAGGGAGTCAAGGACGGTACGGCAGCCGATATGGCCAGACCACGCGCTCTCCCACTCAATATAGCCAAAGGGTCGATGGAGTAAGGAGAGATAATTCATCAGTCTTATATGGTTATTAGATTTTTATTTGTACGTGTGTCTTATAACTTACGTGGGCTGTAAGTGTGGTGTAGGGGTTCTCCAGGCCTCCAGGTATCTGGTGTTGTTTCACGATGGACTCCACCTGGTGCACCAGGTTCACTATTGCCTGGTAAAAATATATGTTATTTTATTATTACAATTGTACTACTGCTATATATAAAGTATTATATCTTAGTGTCGATTTTTATATATTTGCATAGTAAATATATGCCTCGTAACAGTATTTCAACAAGTTTTCGTTCGTGTGTTCGGGTGCTGAGAATCTCACCATAGATAACTGATCATTGGCACATTTAACACCCGGACCCTGAGGTCGGACGATGTGGGGGAGCTGGAGGTATACCTGGTACTCCTTGTCGGCCTCGCCGAGAGTGGCCTTGAAGCGCGCGTGCGCGTCCATGAGGCCGGAGATCTCCTCGATGGTGTGCACGATGAACATGTCCACCAGGTCCTCGCGCGTGCCGTCCAGCCTACGGCAAAAATATATTTTAAACTGTCCAGTGCCAGTAGTAGGTGTAGTCACAATGCAACCCATACTTGGATTAAATTATAAATATCTTGTACATATTGATATATACTATATCTTGGGCGTTTTATAAAGATGTGTAGTACTAACTATATCTAATACTATGTTTTTTGTGTATAAAAAGGTAAGTAATTGTAGTGTTACCCCTTACTTCCCTTTTTATACACAAAAAATATATTAAAAGGTATTAAAATTCTTACCAGTTATTGAAGGGTGCGGCGCGCTTGGCGAACTCGAGATGCAAGAGGTCGATCTGCTCGAGCACGCGCTCGGCGTCATCGAGCGCGAGGCGGCGGCGCTGCGTCAGCGCGCCCAGCCTGTCCCACTGCGAGCAGATGCGCTGGCAGCGCGCGTTCACCGCGCCCACCTCGTGGTACTCCAGCGTGCTGTCAACATAAGGACAAGTTTGGGTAGGTTCGAGTGGTATGACCGGCCTCATAGAACACAGGCATCAAGTAGAAAAAATTATACGCTGATGAGTGAGGTGTCCCTAGTTTCATCACCTATTCCTCCCATTACCTAGTCCTAATTACTCCCCTTTTCTACAAAAGGGATGGCAACGATTCGTAA
Source organism: Papilio slateri (assembly GCA_018246275.1). Lineage (NCBI taxonomy): Eukaryota > Metazoa > Arthropoda > Insecta > Lepidoptera > Papilionidae > Papilio > Papilio slateri. Next base: position 17,322 of record DWTW01000129.1, read on the forward strand.
TTCTTGATAGTTGAAAATATTTATGGACAGCGAGGGTCGCCGTTTAAAACTTTTGTCTGTGTTTCCATTGATAAAAATTGATGACAATCATTTGATTCCGATGTTCATGTCTCTTGTCTGTCTATCTCTAACAATGCGATCGTACTTTAGCTCCTGAGCGATGGCGGCGATCTGCTCGACGCGGTCCTGGTGCGCGGCCAGGTCGGACTCGAAGGCCTCGTGCTTCTTCTTCAGCGCCTTGATGTCGTACAGCTTGCACTGGCGGAAGTCCTGCGACTGCAGCATCTCTTCCTTGCCTGGACGATGTTAAAAAAATTACGTTTCGATACACATAGATCCTGGTGGAGACAGGAGTGGGGTCACTTCTCCTAATCAAATCTCACCCCTCACCTATAGAAACACACTCACCCCTAGTCCAGTCCTCGTGGATGTCGGCCTTGTGCTTGAACTTCTGTGCGAGGTACTCGAGGCGCTCCAGGCGCATCATCTCACTCAGTAGCCACTCCTCGAACGCTTTCTCCGCTATCTCCAGACCCTTCCACGCTTGAGCGATGTCCTGGAATTAATTATGAAAAAAAATATGGTCAAATGTTCACAGTATGCCTAAGAGTAGTTGTAACTAGAGTTATTTTAGGCTCAATTTTAAAGTTTTCTTCCTCAAATCGCCATCATTGAAATTTTATGAAAAGTGGAAATTAGATAGTTCTACCATTTCGTATTAGAAACTTCCGATATGACTTAGACTTTCTTCGAGAAATATTAACGTATATGTGATTGTTTGAGCGCAATACTTACAGAGACCATCTTGCCCTCGGTGGGCATGTAGGCGGGCCGGTTGCTCAGGCGCAGCTTGGTCTGCAGCGTGTTGAAGTTGGTCTCCAGCTTGGCCTTCTGCTCCACACGGGGCGGCTTGTGCTTACGCCTGATTAAAACAACAAAACACGAAAATTTAAGAACAATAACAAAAAAATAATAATATTCACGTATCTTTCTCGACGTTCTTCCAACATTGTTAGAATACCATGAAATATTTTATTATTTATTTTATCATTTTTCTTACTTCTTTCCCCTCCACTCCTCTAAGTATTCTCCCTTCTGTAAAGTCAGGCAACGCATTTGATTCAATAATTTAATCACTTCTGAATGTTGCGGATGCTGAGAGAGGTCATTTAACAAGATATAGGTCGCTTTTTTTTTCTTCATGCGCTTTCCCCACTTTATGTGGGGTCGGCATAGGACGACTGAAGTCCATACTGTAAATGGTTTTGGCTATAATTTCATACGCCCGGCCGCCTGCCTGACGCCAACCCTTCTCGGGCATATATATTAAATATTAGTAGATTATCAAAATAATTCACTAATATTTCTTTAAACCATGTCCAACCAAGTTTTAAACTTGGTTGGACATGGTCCACGACAATAGTCACGACAATGGCGGGATTCGAACTCACGACCATGTTGTACATGTTTCGTGGTCCGTACCCGTAAACATTAGGCTATTGCCGCTTCTTTGTTTGTCATTTATAAGACAAAATGTTTTTAAAGTTTCTTCAGTGTACAATCAATGTGTTTGTGTTCAGGATAGTCTGGAACTGAAGCAATAATGAAGCAGGTAGCAGCCTACCTGTAAGTACGGTAGTCCTCCAGCTTCTTCTGGCAGCCGGCGAGCGAGTTGTCTGTCTGGCGGCTGTTCAGCCACGGCATCGTGCGCCGGATCCACTCCAGTAGCTGGGAGTTACATCACCACTGTCAGTTCTTTGTAGATCAATGTAGCAAACAATTGTGACATCAGACGATAATCTTAAGCCTTGAGTGACCATGAAGTCTTAAAACTTAAAACCAAAGTACTTAAAACGTCGGGAATTTTAATTTGTTAAGTCAAGATAAAATATTAAATACAATTCTATGTATTAACGGGCTATAACAATGTAACCAGTTTATAGACTTTGCCATTTACGCTTTTTGTGACCATGGAGGGTCGCAAATAGGGATGTCTTCTATCGATGCCAAAATACCCAAATGCTAAGAAAGAGTCCAACTATCTTCATCAACCAGACAATGTCTACTGTTGGATTTCAAGGATCTAGAACAATAGTACTACTGGCGATAGAAAAGTTAAATACTTAACGTTGAAAAATGTATACTTACATCACTGGCGAGACGTTCGTACTCTTCCATGAGGCGTTCGTTCTCCTGGTTGACTTTGAGGACCTTGCAGATGCGGTTCGCGGCAGTTTCAGCCTTATTATGTACAAAAAATACATATTGTTAAAAAAATATATATAATAAATAATGAATCGATTTAATAATTACACAAAATTTGGATATATATTTTTGTAATTGCCGCAATATAAAAAAGATCTATATATAATCAATAGTAATTTATTAGAGAAAATGTTTCAAAATATGGTTAAATGCTATAAAATTTATACGACAAATTACGCGGGTTTTTCAAACACTTTCAGGTTTTTCTAAAGGAAAAGAATACGATATTTATATAAAAATTCGACAAATTAATCAAATACTAATATGGAATGCCATCGGCTGAGCAACTAAAGTATATAGAATGCCGTCGACTCAGTAACAGAATTCAGGTGTTCAGGTTTTACTTTTACTTACCGTAAACTGTTTGAATCATTTATTCATTCTATAGCCTTGTATTTATAAATAAATATTACGAGTTAATTATTTTCCAATGTTTTTTATTTGGATGATTGAAATAAAAGCAATGAACAATGAACTTTAAATTGATGTACAATTAGCATATACAGAAAGTTTTGTTTTACAAATGTAATGCAGCGAGGTTATTTGACTTTTTTTGTAAGAGTTTCATTGAATCGATTCGACTAAGACGATAATTCGTATCTCAGTGGTTAAGCTAAATGATATAATTCACAAACTAACTTCGATCTTGTAAAAGTTTTTTTATCAATGATAAATACATACATACAACAAAGCATTGCATTAGAAAACATTTTTCTCTCACTGTTATTTCTTCTGACGTTCGAAAGAAACGTTGATCTTAACGATGGTAATAATAAAAAAAATAATACACATGACCTCATCTTTTGAATTACAATTTTATATTATATAATAAAGCCATAATATTATCAATCGATTTCTCGGTAAAATTCTATGACAGCTAATTCTCATGCACATTCACAAATAAAATTTATAATGATAGAAAAAGACCTTATTTAC
>DWTW01000130.1:0-20521 GCA_018246275.1 Papilio slateri
TTTCTTCTTTAAAATATCCACGTACGAGTCCAACTTGTGTAAGTCTTCTAGCAAATGATCACAAGCAATCAAAAAATCACGTGACCGTTAACACTAAAGTACATAATCTCTGCCTACCCTTTTATGTTACGGACGTGATACTATTTCAATCTATACATTGTTATTTAGTATCTTAGTTAACCACAATCAAAACTATTGTCGGCGGCTAACTCACACGCAATGCTCCATGATCATTGGCAATGTTGCGTATGAACTAGAAAAAATGCACACCCACGACCGTGTTGTGCTTGTTTCGAAGTCCGTACACTTAACCATTAGGCTATTGGCGCAGTAGAGCATCGATGATCTGAACTAATTGGGAGACCTTGGTGTTCGAAAAACAGTTTATTCGGATAAAGTACAAATAGGTTAGTACACAAAACATCTCTTATAATCTATACAGTATAATACATACAGTTTGGTTATAGAGTAACGTTTGAGGTAGTCCTTAATGTCGGTCTGTCAACATGAATATGTTCTCTTACTCGCTAAGTCATGCACATTTTTCTGGGCAGATATCAAACCCTCCCAAGGCAACATCTAAGCATGTAAGCAGAAGCAGCAGGTATATTTTCGTCTTCATTTTCTGAACCTCTCCAAATACGAACAACTAGTTCGGTTAAGCGGTTGTTCGGTTGATCCACGTTCGGATAATGTAGTTTAAGTTTTTCTCAATTACAATACTTATATCTGTGAAGATCTATCTCACCTTACTCCCATGTTAGCAAATTTTAATGGAGTTCGTCACAAGAACTTCTTAATTCAGTCTTGAGATCTAATAAATGACTTAAGAAAATTGCGAGAGATGGGATGAAAAAAATGTAAAGTAGAATTTAAAGTTTTACCGATATAAGAATTAAAGAAATTAACGAGAAACGCGCCGAATAAGATTAACCGACTTAAATTCTTCGTTAATGATTTTTTAAATCCGTATTTTCCAATTTATTCATCGTCGTACAACTTGAATAAGTTTATACTTTGCTTTGAACAGTGGTAGAGCCAGCAACAACATCTGTTGCACGAATGGGCCGGCTCGACCGGTGAAATACCACGACCTCACGGAAGACAGGCGTGAAGTAGAAGTCTTTCTGCGTTTCATCTGACGAGTGAGGTGCCGGAGGCCTTATCCTAGCCCTAAGAGGCTTTGACGGGGAAGGTGATGGACAGGAAAAGGTAATAGGTATCCTTCTTTTTTGTTTATCCCCTTCTCTGTCCATGAAAAGGTAGGCAACGTATCTGGAACAACGCATTCCACTTGGAGCTGATCAAAAAATTGTTAACAATTCCCTAGGGCCAATCTACGGCTGAAGGACGGATGTATGGTCTTATGGAGGCAGTACGGTGGCACAATGGGAATGTTATATACCTTGGGTCGCGTTTAGATCTACTACACCAGTGTGTTCTTTAGAATATTCCAGAGTCCATGTTTCTGGACTTGAGAATGGTCACATGAGTGGTTTTAGTCGGTAACATGGTCTCAGCCAACAGTTATCTACTGCTGGACGAAGGCCTCCTCCATTGATCGCCTCAAAGATCTGTCCCCTGCCGTTCTCATCCAGTGGGCGCCCGCAACCTTGACCAGATTATCGTTTCATCTTGTTGGAGGTTTACCTACGCTGAGTCGACTTGTGCGTGACTGCCATTCCTCTTAGATTTAATCCTACATAAACCTGTCTTTTCCCTAGAGGGTAGGACAGAAGATCACTTCCGCTATTGTCGATGGGACAATTCCTGGTCCTACCTGCATTGTGCCTTCCACTTAATTGCCTGATATGACGTCTGCTTTTCAATTTGTTAATATGACCCCCACCCCATATCAAAAAAATTCATACCTCCAAGTGTAAAATTTATGGTCCCATTTTGTTAATTTTTTTTCTTAAAAACTACCCAGCAAATTGTTTAAAATTACCTAACTCCGAAATGAGAATTAACTACTTATTATTACTTTTCCATTAAATACAAGCTGAGGTCATACCGGAGGTCAAAATAATTGGTTCCGAATATTTTAAATTTTAACGCAATAAACAGTAACGATTCCAGAAATGGAGAAATAATGAGATTTTCGTGTTGTCCAATTAGTAACTCTGTCCACGGTGCCAAATTTCACGTACAAATTGCGCAAAAAAAAACAATTCTTGGCAGATTATTTCTTCTGCTTTATTTTAATTTTTTTTTATTTGTATGTTTAAATTGACTTAAAGATTGTCTTTTTCATTTATTTCATGAATAGAAAAAGGTTTAGATGATTACGCTTATCCAATTTCTTAGTAAACTTATGAAACAAACTTTCATCATTCTAAACTAGAATCACATTTTTGATGTCGTCTTTAAGCAAAAAAATAAAATTGTTCACTATTTTTTTTAGAGAAAAATGTGAGTGGTGAGCATTGTTAAACGTTAAAAGAGAGAATAATAATTATTACGTGAAGTATTTAAAGTGTTTTAATATAGATTTAACCTGCAAAGCGAATATAATCTTCGCTATGCTAATAAATGACCTTAATTTCTTGCGAACAAATTGGTAGCAAACCCCCGACGGGTCGCTCAAAATTAATGTTCTTAAGACTAGACGTGAAAGACACAATTTAATGCCCACTTTATTTTGAGCGGGAGTGGTTCTCAGTGATAAATCGTTGCAGACCTACTAATTAACTCGCATGACCTACTCGAGTGTTATGTATTAGACAGAAGTACAAATACAATGAACGGTGACAGATAAAACTATTTCACTCCATTTTTTAGCTTCAAACTTCAAAGCGCTATTACTCGATGCGACGACCTCAACAGTACAGTATTTTTTCATAGGAGAAGGTGGAAAACGAAAGTCATCTGATATTAAGGGATCGCTACACTTAGGCATCTGCGACAAGCTAATGAGTTGCAGATGCGTTACATGCCTACCTACATGCCTACATGCCTACCTTTAATGGACAGAGGAAAAGATAAACAGAAAAAAGCATATTTCCCTTTCCTATCCATCTCCTCTCTCGTCAAATCCTCTTCTCTCTTTTCTAATAAGGAAAGGATGGGAAAAGGAAAAGACTAAAACTGGGTCTCTGGCACTTCCATCATCAGACGAAACGCAGAATCCTTCTACTACAGGCCTGTCTTCTGTGAGGTTGTGGTATTTCACCGATCGAGCCGACCCATTCGTACAACTGCTGTTGTTGTTGTGGGCTCTACCACAGTCGAATATACTATAATGTATATCGATGGAAGTTTTAAATTGTCTTAATGGCTTATATTATTTTAGTGATTTATATAATCCTCCTCGGAGTGTACTTATTGACTGTTGGTTAATATTTTATCTGAAGCATACTAACGCCCGGTTTCTGAAAGGCAGATCAACGGAAAAATTAGGTAGTTAATTAATATGCTTTGTAACAGCAACAACAAACACTTGTGGAAGCATGGTCATCAACTTTTTTTTCGTTTAGCAACTGATATCGATTTGACATTACGGTTAAAATGACAGTAGTGTTAATTCAATAAAAAAATGACTAACCTTTCAGAAACAGGGCGTAAATGTACGATCAATAACATAACAAAAGATTTTTGTATAAATAAGGACCTCATCCCTTTGTCCTTTACCTTTTCTTTTCTAATCCTCTCTAAAAAGGCAGATGTAAGATAGCCGAAGTTGCAGGAACTAGCCAGTTTTACTTAATTATATAATTAGCACTAAGTACAGCATAGCCACTTAAGCTTCAAAGCATCCACAAAGTGAATATAAACAGTGCGCCCGCGATTAAGTTACCTAACGACTTAACGGTCCCGCAAATATGCTAAATTTAAATGAACATTTTGAATTTGCTCAGTGTTAAATTATGAAAACTCTGTTTGTATTCACTTGAATGCGCACGAAACTTGTGGCAAATAGCTAAGTTGCTTTGAATAAATTGTGAATGTTTTTCAGTGTACAATGTGTTAAGGTCCTATGACCGATTAATTTAAGTTAAAAAAAAACACGCAGTTTTCGTTACGTAAAACGTTGTTATTTCAAGTAGGAATCTTAAAATCAAATATTTTTCTTATAATAATAGGAGTACTAAAACGAAGTAAAAAAATGTATTGTCATCGGTCCTTTATGTGACAGCAAACTTTCAAGTCGATCGGACGTTTACAGGTTCGTGAATTTTATATTGTAAGATTCTATCACAGAGATACTTAGATGAAGACCAAGCTATAAAAGCGTGTTAAAATTTAATTACGTTAATGTTTTAGATGATAAATTATTTGAGTAAAAAGCAAATTTGTTTTAATATTCATAGTCCCTAGTTAAGATTGTAATACTAGAAGTTTTAAGTTGGAAACGGAAGATTACTAACTTGTGCATTCGAAAAATACACCTTATTTCTGATATATAACTTATCCATTACTCACTACATATTTAATCTAAACTAACCTGAAGTTATGAATATAATGAAAATTACTTAATGGTTCAAATTAAATTTTGTTATATCTTTTAGGAAAAATATAACAAAATCTAAATTCAAATTTGAGGGTTTTTAACATTTAGCGCGGAACCCTGATTCTTGTGCTATAATTAAATTATTCCTTATAATATTACCCATTTTTCAATAAAAGTACCATCAAAATCGGTCCAGCCGTTTCGAAGATTACCCGGAACACAGACGGACAAAAATTAAAAATATATATATTTTTGTTATAAGTACCGTATATACGTCGTGTGTGTTGAGTATGAAAATTTAATTTTGATATTACATATAGACATTTCAAATGTATTTATCAGTATAGATAAAACAACATTAAATATGTACAAAATATATTCGAGGAATGCCTTAATATCACATGTCAGTAGATAAGGTATATTTAAAGTCGTATTATATTCTCTTTAGATTCTCTATCTCTTTAGTAGTGACCGAAAGAGCAAAAGTAATGATGGAGTCATAGCATGATCTGCGACTAAAGGCCTCCTAAAATCTAAACGATATTTTTATTCGTAGTCGGACTACCCAAAGAGTATGTAATAGCTACGTTAAACGTCAGACTGCCCTGTTAAGTATGGGCAAATATGTTGACGTTGATGTATGGATAATGCCTTAATGTCAAATGTCAGTACATAGTTTATTTATAGTAGTACAATAATTCTCTTTGGTCAGTACTGGCCAGTAGCAAAGTGACTTATTATTCGCACGGAATGAACGGAACTACGAAGTTGTTTTGCTTACTGTTGTACGCTCATGTCAGATCTATATAATTTATTATTTATCTTACTGGTGGTTTACACAGTGCGAGCTAGCGTACGAGTCAGCCTTCCGAGTGGCTGCACTGCAGTAACTCGCATTGTTTGGACGTAACTAACGAGTAACTCGTACGTGCGAGTTGGTCAGTAGTTCGCATCCGAGTTACTTCAACATTTTTTGTTTTCACTCGCCTGCTCGCCCGGCAGCAACTCGCATATGACAGCGGCTCGACCGTCGCAAGCATCGTTTAGACGCGTTCGGCAGTAGCTCGCCAGTGCCAGCCGGTAGTCTTGTGCCTAATCGGACATCTACAAGTTCGCACTGTACTAGTACAATTCGTACAACGTACTAGTACGCACTATTAGTACTATTAGTACTAATAGTACAGCTTTGTGTGAACACAATAACATGAACAGAACATAAAGGGTTACACGTGTTTTTACTTTTAAATGTCGGTTTTTAGATTACTTCACATTAAATTTAACCAGGGACCAACATATATTATTAGCGAAAATAAATTAAAGGTTATAAATATGTTTATCCACCTTAGATTATTATAAACGTATTTATGACCGATGGCGGATGCTTTAGCCTGGTAAATCTTTTTTTAAATATAGTTTTACAAACAATAGAATTCACGTTGGAAAAAGTTTGAGTATCCACTTTTAGCATACGTGTTTGATTTTCCTTCATACTTTAACAGGCTTAGGACTGTCATTCTAGATTTAGAAATACGTAGTAGTGATAAGTTAGCTTAAAAGCACGATATGGATTAATGACTAGAATGGCGTATTTAAAAATCAAATATGTATGTACAATGATTTTTTTTTATTTTACTTTTATATGGATAGGTAAGTAAGTATATTTATATTTTTCTTTTTTTTATTTATTACATATTACTGTGCAAAAAAAGCACCTGTGACACTTTCGATGGTTTTAATAATTTACGCCTATTTGATATTATTTGGCCTGCCCCAGAAAATATGCGTTCACAGGACACCGATGTTGCCTGAATGCACAACCTTTTCAAAACGAATTGATATGAATGAGGATAAATATGTTTGCGACTGTGCCACCACTTCAAGGGATTCTCCTTTCGGTGTAGGTATTCCTCGTTCAGGTATTTGTCCAGCTCTCGTATACCAGCAGCAACGGAGTTTTCTGGGTGAACCACTCGACTCATTTCCGTATCGAAGTCATCCCACATACTGTGTAAATCTACGGGTGCGGAATTTGTATTTACCTGATTTTCACATATAACGGAATTTATTTGTATACGGCTAATCCTGCGCCTTAAATCCTCAATCGCTTTTTCGTAGCTTGTAAGAGTACGAAACCCTTTTTGTTTAAATCTGGGGTCAAGGATCGTAGAATCGGTGTATAAAATGTTCGACTCTAGGTCAAAGAGTCGCGCTTCTATTTGAGTTTTTAATTTGTTTAATAAATCAGGTATCACGGGGTGCTTATAGGTTTTGGAGAGGTTTTTAATGATATTTTTGGATATTATTTGTGTAAATACTACTACCTTTGAGAGAGTAACATGATTTTCGCTACTAACTTCTATTGTCATTTCAAAAAATGGTTTCAAAATTGCTACTACGGTTTCAATTACTTCCCAATGTGTACTTTGAAGATTGAGCTCATTTTTTGTAAGAGCCAAAGTGCTTATCACAGCATCTTTTAATTTTAAAATTCTCTCTAACATCTCGTAACACGAGTTCCAACGTGTTGGGCATTCTTGTTTAAGTTTTAGCAATGGTAAACCCATTTGGTTTAGTGTTGATTCTAACTTCGTTTGCGCAGTACAACTTTTTTTAAAATATTCTACTATGGATTTCACTTTACCTATAATATCAGATATTACTTTAAGGCCGTTCTGCACAATCAAATTTAATGTATGGGCGAAACAACCCACAGGCCGCCATTCACCTAGCCGAATAGCAGCTTGGATGTTAGCTGCATTGTCACTAACGACACATATCACTTTATTTGTAATCTGCCAATCCTGCATCATCTGCCGTAAGAAGGCAACTAAATTTTCACTTGTATGCCTCTGATCATAATTAATACAGCCCAGTAAAACAGACTGTATCTCAGTGTTTGAATCAATAAAATGTGCAGTGACCGCGATATAGTTTTCATTAGCGTTAGATGTCCATGCGTCGGTACAGAGACAAATAGCAAACGAATCTTTTAAACGTTGAAATACTTTTTTCAAATACTTCCATGTAATTTTTAGGAATTAGCGTGTTAGATAAGGTTTTCCTAGTTGGTAGTTGATAACCAGGACATGTTGACACCATATCTATTAATTTTTTGAACTCCGGTTCTTCGACTAGACGAAATGAATGATGACCTTTAGTTACCATTGCGACTACCTGCTTATCAATCTGGTCCACCTTGCGTGTAGACGGCGGTTTGCGTATATAATTTGTTATTAAGTTGGACGACGACATTATGGGTGGACCTAAGCTTGTAACTGGCGCGGTTGAACTGGACTGGTAGGATGACACGGAAGGGATGTTATTTTCTACAGCAGTTGGTTGACTGTCTACATATAGCGATATGGTTGGATGTTTTTTTGTCATATGCCTCTTTAAGGTTCCCAGGGAGCCGTTTTTGGTGCTCAGTTTTATGGAGCAATAGTTACAGGTTGCTTCATTATCACCTTGCTTAAAGTGAAACCAGATAGGGCTTCGCTTTGGTCTTGACGGAATCATTTTAAAATAAAATAAAAACACAATCTTTAATAATCTAGTTAAAGTTGTAGATTACTTTTATTAGTAAATGTTAAAATTGTTAAAAAGAGCAGAACGTTTCAAAGTTTATAAGACGTACACACACGAAAGCACAAAAAGCGTCCAACACCGCAAAGAGCATAAACAAATCCCAAACAAGCGTCCTATCACCGCAAAAACAAAAACACAATTCAGTCAAAACAAAATAAATTACCACCATTTATACTACAGAATGAGAAATAACATACTTGTAGGCAAAATTATAAACAATAATATTCTCATGCGCAGCACGCGATCACTTGATAGTTGACAGTTGACACCCGTACGTACGCGCGAAGCGAAATGTTCATAACGCAACATTACATAAAATAACATTCGAATCGCCACGCTATATTAATCGTTACTGCAAAGATTTTAAATCTAAAATTCTAAACGGAACGCACCGTATATCGCTGTCCCTTTTACTCTCACACAGCTTACTTACGCAGTTTTGTTTCACAGTACGTCGCACTCGCACGACACGACGACTATACGAAACGAACGAATAGGACACCGTACCGTGTACGACTGTCCGAATAGTCCGAAATGTCCGATTGGCAGCAGCCGTTCGGAAACGTTACTATTAGTACAGTACCGAGTAACGTTACCTATTAGTACATCGTACGTGTACGACCCAAGACTAGTCTACACTAAGCACAGACCTATGTAAATCAAATCAAAAATAGACAATGACCACAAAATCTTCCCTAAATCATTTCGTTCTATACTGAGATGAATTGTAATAACGCACCCACCAAACCTTACATCCCAAGCGAATTTTCAACTGTTGCCTAAATGAAGTTTCACCGCCGAAAAAGTACCACGACCTCATAGAATTAAGTTTTCACTCATAAGACGAAGGCCTAAATCCATTCCTCCTTTCCGTTTCCTAATATCATCTCAGCTTTCCTACAAAAAGAAACTAAACAAAATCATTACTTAGAGAACAAAACGGATTCTGTACAATGATCGTTCAACCGACTTACAGTGATTAGAGTATCGTTTATACTTTCCATTTTAGCGTGGAGAAGATCATCACTGCGTAGAACGAAATAAGTAGAGATTGATTGAACATCCGCGTGTTATGTCAATGTCATTTGTCACAGTTCGCGCTATGTTCGTTCAGTAACATGCAAGTTTGTTATTGTTTACGATTTTGTTAAGGGATCAGGTATTTTATTTCAATAAATATCAATGAAATACTATTAAAAGAAAGGAAACGGCTAAAGATTTAAATCAGAACATGCGTTTTATACGTACGGATGTCACAGCAGTTAAAATTTATGAAGAATACGTCCTAGCAGGTATGGTTATAAAAATAATAAAGTTACTTAAGACGTATAAAACAACGTGCTTGTCTTCAAACGATAGTTTGTGCCATAGGTTATATTTATAAATGCTAACACATACTATAATGTATCGTTACACACATGTTACAATAAAAATATGTTCTCATGATCGAGACTAGAACAATAGTGGTAATTCACATGTAAGCTGGATTATCTTCTAAATTTCAGCCAGTTTTGCGCATTATATTGTACTAAAAGTCACCTAGTTCCGCTAGAACTTGGAACAAAGCAAAGTTCGAACAAAATGCAATACTTTTTGTTTACAGGAATTGGTTGCTCCCTCTATGTTTACAAAAAGGACACACCAAATGCTGTTTTAATTCATCATCAAATACTTAATGGACAAAAAATATATGGGATTGAATGCACTAAAGATGGCTCAAAGTTGTTAATATTGGGTGGTAAGCAGTATAAAATTATAAAGAGATTACATGGGGAGTTCCAGTTGTTTGATTTTTCTCCAGGCAGCACAATATGTGATGACTGGCTCCACAGCGGTGCTTGGTTGTCCGACAGTGAAGTTGCATTGCTAACAGCACATAATGTGGTTCAGGTAATGTCAAGGAACCTATGTATTTCTTTGTGAAAAATATGTCACTGTTTTTAACTAAGATTGTTCTACTTTTTAAATTTGTCTGGAATTTTATCATAATATTTCCTATATGCCCATATTTTAAGTCATTCTATCAAAAGAGAATTGTAATTCATAGAATATTATATTTCAGGTATGGGATGTATCAAATGAACCTGTTTTAACATCTCAAATAATTGGCAAGAATAATTCAATCCTCTACAGCGGACTGTTGCTACCATTGATTGATGATGTCCTGGTACTCAGTGGCACAGTGTTCTCACAAGTGATCATCTCTAGATGTAAAAAGGAACAGCCCTTACATCATCTGGTTGGGCATAAAGTATGTAATTACTTATATAATTTCCAAAAACTAACTCCTGATTCTATCTATTTATCTTTTATTAAGTATAATACTTTCCTGGTCGGAGCAGCTGATACATCATTAGCCTTCACTGCTAGAAACTGGCATATCCCATTCGTGCCAGCAACAAACACTGTAAATAAATATGTAGTGCATTAGTAACCATTTGATCAATTACATTTCTCTTTCAATCATTTTATGTATGATGTAGAAATAATTGTCACATCACCTGGTGGCTATAAATTTATTTTATATATAATTTATTTTTAGCGGAATTGCATCAATAGGGCAAAAACAATTGGTCATTATTATACTTATTTAAATGTAGTAAAAGGGAGAACATTGTGATATTCATTTTTAAACATGGAAAATTTTCATAGCCATAAATGGTCAGCAGTCACATTTGTGTAAAAGATAAATTAGTTAATTGATAGCTGACAGTAAATCTAAAGTCTACTTTAGAACAATGACATGCCCCTGAAAATTACCATGCCATTCTATGCCAAGTATTCTGTATATCCTAAGATATGACACAGGGCATGATTCCACAAATCATATGTCATTGGTCACATAGTCATTATGTATTGTGTCTTATCACTCGTGCTAAATTTATAGATATTTTATTTTTGGGTTTACAGGGTGTGATATTCTCAATATCATGCTGTTTACGCAGAGGAATTATAGTGACAACATCTGACGACCGATCCATGAGGATATGGGCAATAAACTGTCCTAAAAATAACTGTGAGTTGGCAGATTATTGGGATTGTGCAACTATCTCTTGTATACATGAGTTGTATGGTCACTCAGCTAGAGTGATGAGAAACTGTATCACTGATAAATATATTGTATCAGTTGGTGAAGATTCATGTATTTGCTTCTGGGATTGCAATGGAACTTTGCTGAAAAAAATAAGTGCCCATCAAAATGCACCTATATGGTCGGTTGATGTTGATGAAGAACATTTAGTGACAGGAGGGGGAGATTGTGGAATAATCTTACAGCCTTTATCAATAGCTACTGGGTTTTCTGATTCTGAAATACTGAAAATTAGTAAAGGAAATCCTAAAAGATTGGTTTTCACAGCCAGAAGAAATGTAGTGATTCTTAAAGAAACTGGTGATTTGATTTATTATGATATGACTGAGAAATCTGAAAAAATATATGAATTGAAACATGAATCTACATATATAATGCTTAGCATATCATTGTGTAAACAAATTATAGCTGTTACAGATATATGTGGAAATTTAAATGTTTTCATTGAAAATTGCAAAGGTGCTAATATTGCTCATGTAAAGTGTATAAAACTAACCATAGATAAAATCTTATCTATGGATTGGACTGGAAATAGGCATTTAGTACTTTGTTCTGGCAGCGGTGAAATTTACGTTATAGCTTCTAGAGGTAATGAAGTAGAAATAATCTCAAAATATTGTCTTCCACATTGCAAAGAAAGATGGCTTACATCTGCTGCTATGAGCATAGACAACAATTTATTAGTTGTAGGAGATAGATGTGGTAACATTCATTTCTATACAAAAGGAGAATTTAATCCAATAAAAACTTTTAGTAAAGTCCATGGGAGATATGGCCCTACTTCAATAAGAATAAAGTCAGATGAAATATTAACAACTGGAAGAGATGGAACACTTAAATATTTCTCATTGGTATCAAAAAATGGCGCTTATCGTTTAACATTAACAAGTTCTCAAGAAGTAGGATTTCCGTGGGTAGAAAAATGCATAGACGGCCATGACAATTTAATTTGTGGTTTTCAAGAAAGAGCGTTTCTTATAACCGATATAAGAAATAACACAAAATTGATCGAATTATCTTGCGGCGGTGGCCATAGATCTTGGGACGTAGTGCGTTACATAGACAAAATAAATGATAGATATGAACAAATAATTAAGCTCATTTATTTGAAGAATTCGGAAATTAATGTAGCGACGTTTCAGTTAAGTAAAATTGTTTCTAAAGATATTATAAAGGGCTCGCATTCCAAAGAAATTAATTGCTTAAAATCACACGTGCCGATATTTGATGAATCCGTAGTATTGTATATATCTGGCGGTGAAGATACAACCTTAAGAATATCTAGTTCTTCAGAAGATTTAAGTTTTCAAGATGAAGCTATTTTAAAACATCTGTCTAGTATAAAAACTTTAAAAACTTGTATTTTAAATAGCAATAAACTTCTAGTCGTATCGGGCGGTGGCAGAGCACAAATTTGTATAAAAGCTATAAATTTTTATAATAACAATAATAAAATTAAAATAGTAGTCGAAGAGTTGGTGGACTTTTTAGTCAAAGGAACAGATAAAGAGCGCAAAGGTGATAAAACTTGGCGAAATTGTGCCATCGATTTTGATCCAGAAACTCGTATTATGGATTTAGAAATAGTTAAAGTGAATAAAAGTATGTATAATGTATATGCAGGATGTTCTGATGCATTTTTACGAATTTTTCAATTCAAATACGACGAGAACGTTGCATCTTTCGCACATTTAGGACAAGTGAAATACCATAAAACGTGCATTCTAAAAACACATTGTATAAAGTACCTAGATCAAATTATATTGGTTACTTGTTCCACAAGAGGTGAGATTTGTTTTTGGGATGTAACTAAATCATCCACTGAAAATGAAGATAAAACTTTTCTCACTCTTACAACTAATAAATCTGGAATTAACTGCATTGCATCAAGAGTTATTTCTGATGAACTAGTACTGATAGCTACAGGAGGAGACGATAATGCTATACACGTAAACCTTATTAATATACAGAATAAAGATTTTAAAACTGCAAAATTAACTCATAGTTGGGCATCAGATAAGTTTCATTGTTCACAAATAACTGGTCTTTTAGTAATTGATGATATTTTCGTATCTACATCTATTGATCAGAGAATTACAGTTTTTAAAGTGAAAGAGGACACTAGTGACTTAGACTTTGTTAATCAAATAATCACTGACGTAGCAGATGTTCAAGGAATGGATCTCATCAAGTGCTCAGAGTAAGATTCGAATATTACTTTGTTCTACTTTACTATTTTTATTATTTTTATAGCAGTATATTTTATTTTATTGTGTTATTTTCAGAAATACCATAACGGTCTGCGTGTTCGGAAAAGGCTTAGAAGTATTAACGATACCATTGAGAGACTGACAATACCTACCTAAAGTACATAATGTGAAATATCGGTAAGTGAATTGGTTTATTAATACAGAGATTAGTGATAAATTTGCTCTATTGAACACTTACATACAATTTTAGTTAGAGCCTTGACTCCCAAACTAGGTTAACCTGTATTCCAGGAACCAATCCCTTCCCTAGTTAACTCACTTTAGTGTTAATAAACAATTTAATTTACGATATTAAAATTTAGCCCGATTATAATATTTTGAGTCAAGCGTACACTGTAAACAACATTTAGAACAATAACCTTAAATTACAACAAATTAAGTAATAATAAACTGTAAACCATTTAGTGTTTTACAACTTTAATAATTCTAGAGATTTCCATTATTTATCCAGTGGATAACATTGTTAAAAGATAAACATTAAGTATTGTGATTTTCTGTAGCTAATCCAAAGCAACATAACGTTGCACCTCCTGTAATCCATTCGCCCAGGGCCGATATCTTGATGGCACAATATCTGCGCTCAGATCGCACACGATAAGCTATCTGGGACTAGTCATGCGATATTACAAGTCTTTATCGATTTCTCCTATCAGCTGACACGATTGCACTTTGTTTGTGGTATTTTTCTTGTATCACTTTTTACATCGAGTGGGTAAGGTCTTCATAGATGCAATACTGTATTGTATTGTTCAGTTAGAACGTCCTCATTGGCGACCCTCGAAAGGTAGCAAAGGCTCGAATCTCTTTCGGATTAACAAAAATTATCTATGCTTAATATAATAAAGTATATGAGTTTGTTTAACTCCGGAACTACCAATCGGACTTGAAAAATTAGTTTTGCATTTGACAGCCCAATTATTAAGGAAGGTTTATTTAACATCATGCTACGACCCTTAGGGTCAGAGCAGAGAGAAAAATAACGCTAAGCGATAAGGATGTACACGGACGA
Organism: Papilio slateri; assembly: GCA_018246275.1. Lineage (NCBI taxonomy): Eukaryota > Metazoa > Arthropoda > Insecta > Lepidoptera > Papilionidae > Papilio > Papilio slateri. Next base: position 14,406 of record DWTW01000130.1, read on the forward strand.
GCGATGTGTAAGTACTGCGGGCGAGTGAACTCGTAGGACACAGCTATGTATTTATATTCTCGTGACACAAACGCACCCCATCACGCAAATATTACAGCACCGTGAACACCGACGTAGGAAGTGAGAGCAGCTATATGGTTACTTTATTACCTGGCACACCTTAATTATGCCATTTAAAGCAATGGTTTTAAAACAAACCAAGTACCGGACGATCATTATACGAGACAATATTAAATTCGTTGAGATTTCTTTTAAAGATTAGAAGGCGTATTGAAAAGTACATAGCTAGAAAGATATTATTCAATAAATTTACTTTCATTTTTGTTTTTTTTTTCTATTTCAGCATATAGCAGTTCTTCAGTAATCTGAAGTGGTACGTTCTAGCGACAGATTGTCGCTCGACTTTTTATTTTTGAAAGATGAATAGATGAAAAACAGACACACAGAATAATAAATATTTGTACAGCGATGTTATATAAGATCTTACAGGTACTTCCCGGGTCGAGTCCCAGCGAAACTTGATCGACGGACACGATACAGGTGACCATATGCCAAAGGTTCTGTGCTGAACGGGGTTATGGCATTCTTAAATATCTTTATAAAATAAGTAATTTTATTACCTTCAAATATATGTTTATAATGTAATTATTAAAAGTTTTTTATAGTGTTATGTTTTATTACTCCAATCGTAGATTGATTTATTTTATTTTATTAACTTTATTTATTTATTACAATTTTTATTCATTTCCATCAGTTTTTAGTATTTCATTGTTAGACAAAGGGATTTTGAAGCGTACTTGGAGCCTATACTGTCCCGACATTGGGACAATCTTGACCGCTGGACAAATTGTGCTTAAGAAAAGAAAGATGCTGTCACAAGACAAGGTTTATGGTCTCCCAGGAGGAACGAGTTTATTGGTTCTTATACTATCCCATAAAAGTTATCTTAACTCCATGGAGGTTGAATTATAAAAAAAAATACTCGAAATCAGAATATCAAACGATAGGAGCACTCCACACTTTATCTGGGCAAGCAGTAAAGTTAATCTCTATGCTGACACGCGATATACAGACGTTTGTAAAGATTAGATACAAGAAGATGCAGATGGTATATCTGCACATAACATCTCGCGGTATCATCAGTTACATCCAGTTAGCGTTTGTGACCGTTCGATTACTATATAATCTGCAAATAAAGTGAGTAAATCCATTTCATTATTAAACTCTGGATTAAACTGTGACTGTAGTATTTTAGGCAGGAGAAATACGTTAAATACAAACTGGTTAAGTTTATCTATATTAAAATTACAAAGAGAAACGACTTGATTTTGATTGATTTTATTTTTTAGTTTTCTATTTACCTACTCGATCGAAGACGAGCGGTACTGTAAGTGCACAAGCACGACACAAGTGTACTAGCAAGTACTATTACACTAATTATAATTTAATAAAAATACCACCACTGCTGCTCTTAGGTCTTCCGCCATACGTCCGTATATGGTCCTCCGCATTCAACCATTTACTGCCATCTTGACAATGGCCATTGGTCCAAATGGTAGAGTTCTTTCATTGTTTACCATAGTAACCTTTTAAAACTATGAACGAAAGATTTAAATAACGTAAACACTAACCAAAATCCATGTTCTACTACAATCTTTTTCCATCATTACTTAAAGGTTTTTGTAATGATATTCAACTTTGATGACTAAAACTACCGAGTTAAAAATCGGTAAAATTGCGTGTAAAAGACACGCAAAGTTTCGTTAGGGCAGACATGCTACTTTCAGCATCGGCGATTTTGCGACTGTAGCGATGCTGTATCGTGTTTTGGCGACTTTGTTTTCCATCGCAGTATTAAAATCGCGCGTTTTATTGATTCTGTCGCCGCGATTTCGCGACTTCCTGCATTCGGATGCGGTATCAGAGTTGCCGATTTGCAATGATATTGTTTACAAAAGATAAATTTCGAAGTTATTTCTTTCTTTATTCTTTCAAAACTAGCAGTAACACAGGTTGATAGCAATATAAAAATATACTGGTCCAAATGAATTGTCTTCGTTTAAGTAGTAGAATTACAAATCAGTCATACCCCCGAACCATTTCAACACCTCACAATTTGGCCCCTTATCGCCCCCCTACAGGCCTCCACAAGTGGGCGTTATCGCCCACTTTGAGAAAGACCGACTAACATCGATAACAGTGTACGCTGCGTGACGTAGGCATGGGACCGCTCATGTAATACAGGTTACAAACTATACATGTTGTAACATTTCATCCAAACCAGTTCAGCCGTTTTTGCGTGATTGAATATCAAACATCCAACCTTTTACATTAGACAAATCCTTGAATAATCAATTATCAAAGAGGTAAATAATGAAAATAAGACGTGAACTGGTCATTGGATGTAACCAATACCGCCTTCGGTGCGATTGACATTTTCGTCAATAAAGTCATTCGTCATTTTATCAATAAAGCAAGCAGCAGTGCACCTTCATTAGAATCCATCGTAAAGGTGTTAGCTTCGTTAAAATCTAGTGCAACACTGAGTCGTGTTCCGCAGATGCCAAATCGATGCGACCGGCATTCGAATGTGTATGCGTAGCGTTCAGTCGCTGTGTCGAGTTTCCGAAAGGCGACTCAATCGCCGCGTTTGGCGTTTTTAAGTGTGCGGTGTGGAATATTTGGACGGTGTCTTACCATCTAAAAAACTACAAAATCGCCGATTCTAAAAGTAGCATGCCTGTTTTGGTCCTTAGATCGATTTATTTTACTGAGTTGTTTATTTTAATTCTATGGTAAATTAGCCACATAGGCATATGTCATATGGATATGGAATACTGCTCGCATCTCTGGGCTGGAGCTTCCAAATGTTAGTAGTAGTTTCTTCCATTTGACTGCGTATAACGAAAAACGATCCGAGTCGTCAACGACGTCGAGCTTTCTGAGGGATACTGTGGCCTTGCGAAGGTACGTCAGTTTCCTTTGCATTTTTTACCGCCTTGACTATGAGCAGTGTTCCGACATACACACAACACGACAGAGCTCCAAATTCCGTCCACACCACCTTGATGGTTGGCATTGCACTATCGCGCAGTTTCGCGTAACTTTCTACCTCGTACAACCGCCCTGTAGAATGATCTGTCTTCGGGGGTATTTCCAAACCAATACGACTTAGGGTCCTTCAAGAAAAGAGCGTACTCCTTCCTGAAAGGCTGCGCATCTGCAGTTCCTCTGGTCCTGCAGATTTTCATGTGCAACGGTGATCACTTAACATTACGCAAACCTTTGCTCGTTAGCCACCTTCTCTTATAATAATCTACATTTAATACTAGCCTACAAATATATTTATTAGGATAAGGACTAATACTGTGAACGAAAAAATAGCGTGTTATTTTTAATTTATTGTTCTTAAGATAATAGTGGTTATTGTGAGATAACCGTAGAAGATAGACATATGCCATTCATGACTTTTATTTAGCATTTTTAGTGATCTACGATTCATTCATATATCATTTTTATGTACGCCCTATAGTTTAGCCTACGTAAGACCAGAAAGTAATAATGAAAGTTTTCATATTTCGTATTATTAAGAATAACTCAAAAACTACCTTTAGCCTACGTAAGACCAGAAAGTAAAAATGAAAGTTTTCATATTTCGTATTATTAAGAATAACTTAAAAACTACTGATTCGATCTTGATTTAAAAAAATGGGACCCCACGACAAACACTACCTGTCGAAGAAAAAAAGATTCGGTTCACCAGGAGCAGAGTTCTGAGGTAACAAACATAAAAAAAACATACAGACGAATTGATAACCTACTCCTTTTTGAAGTCGGTTAAAAAAGGAAGGAGTCTGTTTCTACTAGTAAAATGCGAGAGAATGTCTAGCAATGGCGAGCAACCGCAAACTAGCACTGTCCGCGTAGCGCGTATAACACCTGTCTGGATAGACGTCAATGGGGCCGCAGCGCTACGAGCGTCAGGCGGTCAACCGCTGGCAGACCGTGTTCCGGCTAACCGCATTGTGCGTAGAGGCCCTTAGAGTACCTTCCTGTTAAGGGCCAGGTCTTTAGTTTGATTATTTAATTTTGTTTTTAGATGTATTGTATACAATTGAAATGAAGTTGTACGGAAAATTGACTAAGAGTGGGCCGCGAGTGATAATAAAATTGGTATTCAGCACTTATCGGTATCTAATCACTACCTGGTTGCTACTTATTGTACTGGCGAGTACGCTATTATCTCTATTACATAATATTATTCTTATTAATGTTTTGATGACAACGCATGTGTTTGATTCATAGTTTATCCACCTCAGTAGGAAAAGGTAAGGTACCTAACGCATCTCCCTGAAACAAAATTGATCATTTTTGCTTCATGTTAATATTATTCATATTCCAAAAATATGTGGTAGACTAATTTTTTTTGCTATCTAATACAGTGCTTTTGGTTACATTCCATGGAATATACTATTCAATCCCCATATTAACGATGTTACGTGATTGGTAAAACAGGCTCCCGGCGTGATTGATGAATGTACCACTGCTTGTCGTTTGTCATTGACATGATGACTGATGATAAAGAAATAACTGTTACATGTTTCAAACTTTACGAATCACAATACTGGTTCCTTCATTTCCATTAAGCTATTAGTTTTCCAATTAAGTACATGTCAATCAAACCCAGAGTATCAGATTATATTACTTAATTCTAGGATAAAACATAGATTTATCATTGGGAGGCTTGAGCTCCTTAGGCCCCAACCTCGTATAGTTCACTGACTAGAAACGAACCCAACTCTCGTTGTTCGTGCAATCATTGACATAAAACAAAAACGTTTGAATTAAAAGGGAACCAAGTTTAATGATCTTTTAAAAGTCCAATTTGCAAGGTACTGTACCAAGGAAGCGAGTAGCGTCACTACCTCCTAGAAAACATTTGTGTTTTATCACTCATATTTCCGCATATCATTACGTCACCGAGCCAATTAAGACACACACATCACAATTTATTCAGTTCTAGATGTCCACGCCGCGAAGGCGGGCTTGTTTCACGCGGTTTTCAAAGTCAGTTTAGGCAGTACATAAATATTATCGGAGTTGCTACGTGGATAACGATAAAGGTTAGATTTAGTGATTCAATCTCAAATATCTTAGTAGATAATAGTGTGTGAGGTGGGGCGCGACCGCCAACTAATTCCACTCACCCTGAAGAAGGACCTCAGACAGGTCCGAAACTTGTCGGTACCAACACCGAAGTAAGATAACGTGAGTTAAGCCGTTTATTTTATAAAAACTCAAATATTTTGATATTTTGTGAGGAATATAATTATTTTTAATAAAGTTTTTTTTAAACGAAGTATTTTTATGCTGCCAGGAAAGTCAGAAGGTGGCAATGTTGTCGAAACCCGATGTTATACATCCCTTATTTTGGAACAATCTGGGAGGAAACTTATAGGTGTAAGAGTATTCAATCGTGTTATTTAATTGTACGTTCATTTGGTAAGCTGACATTGACTCGATCCTAGTTCTCCAGAATTACAATCTGACAAGCCAACCTACAGGCCTATAGTGCCTTTTACTGCGCATAATGCTCTTACGCCAAAAAACAGTCTTTAAAGTCGTATCTACTAAACAATAATCACCTTGAAGTAAAAATTAAGATTCCAGATGGCGCCACAAGTGACGGCAGTGACGGAGCCCGTGACGCTCGGCGAGGGCCCCCACTGGGACGACCGCGAGCAGGCGCTGTACTTCGTCAGCATCTTCGACCGCTCTATACACAAATACGTTCCTGCCACGAAGAAACACACGCGCTCCGTTTTAGGTAATAAGCTCCCAGTCTTATACACGATAGCTTGTGTGTGCGAATGCGAAGGTCGGTCCATTAACTCATCACCATCAGATTAGGCTTGAAAACGAATGTACCATAAAATTAATGACTAGAACGTTGTGAAGAACATTTTTGACATAAACAAATTTTTTAACAAAAACAAAACCGATTTCAAAAAAAAAAATGCACTAGAAACCTTAAAATAATTTTACGCAATTAGAAATAAGAATACTTCTAGGCAATTAAATATAAGAATGATTTGAGGCAATTAGAAATAAGAATA
>DWTW01000131.1:0-20517 GCA_018246275.1 Papilio slateri
TACTATATGAGTTAAATATTCATTATTTATATTTATAAGAAAAAAAATGAAGCAAATAAAACAACCAAAATACGAAATATTCTTTTATTAGGAACAGTAGTCGACTCTTCTTCGTTCGAACTCCAGTTCGATGAAATAATTATAATTAAATCTTGTATTGAAAAATTCAGCATAAATGGAATATCATATTGTTAAGTCGATTAATATTCATATAAACACCTTATTATTTATATTACATAAACCTTACGTAACAATGGACTATGACTAGGTTAACGCGATTAAAACTTCTTCATAAATAAAGTCTATTGTTTTCAGAAATCGAATCGGTATCGCAATTAGGACACCATTGTTTGAGCTGTTCAAAGTTAAATAGTCAAGCACAAAAACATTTTTTAATTCAATTTATACATAGATGTTACAATGGGATATGTTTGAGTAAGAACTTACAAATCAAACGCGGTAATTTACTTATGATTTAATTTATTGTTTACGTTATGTTCTAAAATGAACAGTTGACAAATTATACTGTTATAGAGTCATAATGGCTTGCGAATGAATTATTGTCACAGAGTAAAAACAATACAGTATAAAATATAACGTGACAAGCCTACTACAGTAATTTGTTATTATCCTCTACCCTTGTATTTTCCACAAAAAAAAAACGCATCTGTTACACTTGTATTGGCTGACCAGATTATCGACGAGCGAATAAGGAACTACAGCTGTCCTTTTGAAATGTCAAGCGATGGTCATTTCTATCGCAGAGTAAATTACCAGAGTTCACTTCTATCACAGAGTAACGATTATATTTATTTATTTATGTTTTTGCACAGAATACCGCTAGCAAAATTCATAACTTATATTGCAGTTGGAAATAAAGGTCTAAATTCAAAATTTGTAAAAGATTAAATAGCAGGAGAAACTAAACCCCAGTCCTTAGAATTATAAACTGGACGCGATAACTTTTGTAAAACTGGATTATTTTTGAATTTTAAATTACAATATTCTTTGAACTTTCTCAATTTCGTGCATCTTTAATTTAATTGACAACACAAAGGCGACGGTAGTAACCCGCTGGCTGGTTTGTCTGCTTCTGCCATAAAAATCAATCTATAACAATAAAAAAAAACAATTAATCCTTATATGATTTTTTAACTTATCAAAATAAAACATCATCGTGGAAGTTCTTAATTCGCCTGTACTTTTTTTTATTTTTACATTTATGAATCGATTTTGAAGATTCATTTTGGAATAGATAGTTTTTGTTTCCAGATTGGTCCATTTGATTGGATTGGATTGGGATTGATTTAAATCTTATCTCGATACGATAAGTGGTTCCATAACGATAAGTTATTCAGGATGGTTCGCGACAATTGACAGTTTTACTACGTTTATATTAGAATATCAAAGAGTACATTTACATATTTTTTCACACGCACGCAGTCGCGCGATAGTTCATTTATTTATTTTTATTAAATATACTGCAATGAAACGCATTAATTGTCTCAACACCATTTAACCAAGGCCTGTTTGTGTATTAATGAGAGATCGATTTCCCAAGACATGCAATTTGGTTTAATTTAAATATTAGTTTACCAACCAGTATTTACCTTGGTACGAGGCGGGATCGTACCGTAGATTGACTAGTTAAGGCGTAATTTAGTTAGATTAGCTCACGACGATCAGTGTCAAATTGTCGTTGATTTTTAAACATAAGTCAGGACAGTTCCACGGTGATATTTTAAAGCAAAATTAATTTGAACGTGCGATTTGTTAAATTTGAGTTTAAAATAAATAATGCAATACTAAAATCAATACAAACAGAGTGAAAATTACCTAGAGAGGTAGAGATAAAGGACTTTCATTTTCCTTTGTGGTTTGGACAAAGGAAAATCTGTTGCACGAATGGGCCGGCTCAACCGGTGCAATATTACGACCTCACAGAAGACAGGTGTGAAGTAGAAGTAAGCTGCAATTCGTGTGACGAGTAAGGTGCCGGAGGCTTATTTCTGGTCTTCTCCTTCTCCTCGTTCCATTATAATTACGTTACCGTTTTAATAAGGAAAGGATGGGAAGGAAAGGAGGATTTGATGGGGGGAAGAGATGGATCAGAATAAGAAATATCCTTTTTTCTGTTTATACCTTCCACTGTCCAATAAAGGTAGGTACCGCATCAAACTCATTAGCTTGTTGGAGATGCCTATGGGTATACCGGATAGTGGTTACTTAATATCAGGTGAACCGCTCGTTTGCCACCTTCTGCTATAAAAAAAACAGAGCACATTTCAAAAGATACAATCTCCCATAAAGGTCTTTAGAGGTCCCTGATAGTATTATGGCATGCCTTACCAACCCTTATCCACATTTGTATCACAACTTTTCCTCGGCTTTCTTCATTCATTGATCCTCGATTAATTGTATAGTTTTCAACTAGTAGATTTATAACTAATTAATTAACATTAAAATTAAAATATAAAAATACAGAATTAATATAGCAGCAATTTAACCGGTGAGTGTGACGCACGCTGCAGGTATTTGCAATCAAGAAACAAGTAATGAATTTGATATACCGCACTAGTTATGGGTTAGGAATAAATCGTCATCGCAAAATTTAAGAATGCAAAATGCGTTTCTTTAAATAAATATAATAATACCCTAGAAATAGGTTAGCCCTATTTTCTAACTGTGGGAAAGATGGCTTGAGATATGAGAGAATCAATCCGGATTGTGTTAGAGCTTAGGTTAAGATACCGAAGTGAAATGGAGGATTTTAAATTTCGGCATACCCCTACTTCTATACTCTACACCCTTCCACTTTTCTACACTAGAGCCGGGAATCTGTAACTTCTCGGATCGTTGTGAATTTTGACGACTTATGGTGGTATTCTAAATAAGAATGTTTAAATCTATTCCACTTGGGTTACTCCAAGAAACGAGCGTGCTTCGTCGAATGGTGGATTCCAACCAACGCATCATTTACGCACCATTAGGATGGCGCTTAAATAATATGCTACGGATGCGTTGCCAACCTTTGTGAAGGAAAAGGGAGAAGAATACGTGTTGAAAGTAGAGAACCCTTCCCAACCCGGGTCCTCTCCATAAGTGACGAAAAAAAAAAAGTGTGTGTGTGTGAAATGAAAAAATGTACACGCGTTAGAAGGTTTACTTCTTTGGCGTAATAAGATAAAAATGTTTTCTAAAATTTTATCTTCCGCCTTATTCTACGTTTTTAGAAAAAAAATAACGACACTAACATAATAGGAAAAGGTATTTAATACATTGAAAGTTTTATTATAACGCATTATCTAATTAAAATAAGGTTTATTAAAATATCACAAATAAATAAACATCGTGAATACAGTTGTCCGTTCTCACGCAAACATCCGTTAATTAAAACGTCAACTAAAATGTTGACTTTTAAAATCGCTAACTTCAGGGTGTCGGTTTTTCGTGACGGAGTGCGCGCGCATTGTAAAAATGTACTATCATCATTTTTCCCTAACGCGCCAAAGGAAGTAATAACTTCAAAAAGTATCATTTACAGTCAGACATTCCATCACTGAAGACGTGTTATCGTTGCTTTAAGGAGATAAAAAGATACATTTATAGTAATAAAAATTGTACAAAGCTCGTAATGAGCAATAAAACATTTATGAAAATGAGTCGCAATTGAAATCAACTCTATTCCATCTCGCCACATAGAATATTCCATGAAATGAATTCAATGTAAAATAATAGAACGGCATTTCACGCTTAAATTAAATGATAGCGAAAACAATGTTTGTGCCACAAAAGAATTTATTCGATTACCAGCAAATAGGGTAACTGTGAAATTATATTGCCGCTTCACACACTAACCGGGGTAGACAGAAAGGGTATTTGGTTCCATCGGTACACAAATTTTCTTTTCCTATGGTAGTACTTGTTGCATATATATAGTAATAATATGTAGAAATTAAATTTAATCATAGTACATTATGCGTTGCATCTGTAAGAAAAAATTGTACACTGTCGTGAAAGAAGCAGTGTGGGGCGCCCTGCGGTCTGGAAGGATCCAGATAGACTGATGACCTAGCGAAGACGGCGGGAAATGGTTGGACGTGGACCGCGTATGGTTGAAGGCATTGTGGAAAGCTTATGACCAGCAGTAGCCTGATACAGACTAACGATGATGATAACTCTCTCTCTCTCTCTCTCTCTCTCTTCAGCCAAGAGTCGTCCACTGTTGGATGTTAACACCACTGATGGCCACAGATATCGGTCCCCCTCTCGCTGCCCTCATCAAGTGGACTTCCGCAACCTTGACCAGATTATTGGACCTGGTTGCAAACCTTAAATGGCAATGGGCCGGATACATTGCTCGCAGAACGGATGGGCGATGGTGCCGGTGGCTCGAATGGGTCGACGCAGCGTAGGCAGCCCTCGTAGGTACTGCATAACGTGTAACTCAAATGGATACCAGTGAAATTGTGTCGAAGTTTCAACTAATTTGTTATCTGCCTACTTACATCTACATTTCCTTATATGCGTAATATATCCCACTGAATATTAATATGTTTACGTCATAATAATGACTCACAGTGATATAAAAAATGGATAAATTAAAAAAAACCGTTAAAAAACCGCGATTCACTACACTGAGCATGTTTCGAATGAATGGACTCACCATTGCAGAGGTCAGTTACAAAAGTAATTATTAAATAAATTAAAGAAAAAATGATGTATTTCTTGCTTTACCTATAAGCCTTAGCAAATTTCCTACTATCGTATATCATTAACATGAGAAAAAGATTAAATCTGGCCTTACTAGGTGAGTATCAGTTCCCGATTCAAATCGTCACGTCTTGCAATAACTACGAATTGCAATATTTCCTTATTACTTTTCAATATTTATTACTTAATTTTATATTCTAGGCTTTGAAGTAATAACTTAAAGAACGTTAAAGTTATTATGTCAGTTAAGATAACTGTTTGTTATAATAGACCTAGACTTTATATTTTATAACTCTTTTACTTTACTTTATAACTCATAAGGTTCATACATAATACTGCTATTTATAGACTTATTCTTATCGATAATATTAAGAGAAGAAACGTGCGAATGCGTGGAAATTTACTGAATGACACGGCTTCTTCTGTAAATACGTAACTAAATTCGTATTTATCGATACTAAAACCCGCCCATAACCGTGTTAGTTGTTGCCCAGAGAAATATTGAGACACCTCATTATTCGCCAGTAATTTCGCTAGTCACCATGCTGTAAATATCAGCCCCAGATGACTAATCAACTGATACAGTCGCATCACAAAGGCCCCTCAATGGTTTCACTACAATCGTGAAACCATTTATTTGACATTTTACTAGTGACAAAATGATTTGTCAGCCCTATTATGATGCCATTCATTAGAGTGCCAGAACTCAGTAATATTTGAGCACTTGACTGCAGCAGTAAGTGCTAAATCCACTTACTGCTGCAGTCAGACCAGTCAAATTAATATATCCACGACAAATAAATATAACGAAAAAATATAATAAATGACTGATAAATTAAGTAAATATAAGGTAAAATTAAAAATAACTGGAATATCTGATCTTTATGTTCACTAGACACCGGTCGTAATTTGATAATTTGTTGTTAGCCATCACATTTGAGCGCGCGTTCACAAATTGCTCGATTAGAGGTTGTCTTAAACAGGCGATCGTCTCTCCTAAGCGGTTAATTCATTCTTGTTCTGTATGTCCGTCGTTTATTTTTATTTTGGAAGCAATTGAAGACAGCAGGCTTTATTAGAATTTGATTAGGTAGATGCAATAAAGCGAAGTTTAGATTCATTCTCTTTTAAATCAATTGTCATCAACTCACGCTGACATTCAGGATGCTCAGGTTAATTGAAAGAAATTATGAGCTAATCTCGTGTGTAGATTGATTATCCTTTTATATTTCCTAATTTATGTTGTGTGTATACAAAGTCTAAATAAATAAAATAAAATGATGAGTTATGGTGGTTGCTCGTAGAACGGATAGCAGTTGTACCTCAAGATTCTGAAATGGAAGGAACATTAGACGATGCAGCGTGCTAAGATCTACTAAATGATGGATTGACGATATGGTCGATATTGAGGGTGTCCGCTGGATGAGGCAAAGGATCTATCCTTTTGACGATACTAGAGGAAGGCTTGCGTCCAGTAGTGAATGTCTATTGGCATATAATGATGAAAAAAAAGTCTCAAGTCGCTTTTTACCCTGCACGCATTTTTTTTTATGGAATTAGGTGGCAAACGAGCAAGCGGGTCACCCGATGTTAAGTGACCGCTACCCATGGGCATCCGCAACAAGCAAATTAGTCCCAGACGCGTTGCTCACCTTTAAATAACGGAGGGGATAGATTGGAAAAGGATATTTCCTTCCCCATCCCATCCTATCCTTATTAGGAAGAATGGGAAAGGGAAGTGGACTGAAATTGGGCCTCCGGCACCTCACTCATGTTATTTATTTTCTTGAGGTCAAATTCATAGCGTAACAATTGTTTTGTGTTGCCAATCGATTAAAAAGATTAACTAACTGATAGTGTTCTTTGATATTTCTTATTATATTTTACTTATAAAATTCTATCACAGTATAAAAAGTATTTTTTGACGCACAGAGAGCTGGGCGTGTGTATGGGGTTGAAAGAGGCTGTACCAAACTCTCCTCATCCCCCACAATGAAATGAATTGAAATTGGAAGGGGAGCTATAACTGAAAGGAGACTCAGTCAACGCCCACGGGATCACGAAGTTGTGCGAAAGCGTTCCAGTGTTCCTGACTATGATCTTCCCCGTTTTCCCGGTAATAAATACGATACTAAGATTACGGGTATCCAATGAGCATGTATGGGTAGATTTATGGATGTAAAAAAAGTGAATAAGGTGTGTCAGAACCGTGTCAAATATAAGTTTGTGGTCTCTGGCTATATACCTTTATAGCACGGGCGTGAATGCTCACTTATTAAGAGGACGGATAAACAAATAGTTTAACAAAATTTCATTAAAAAATCCAATAATTAAATCAATTGCACGTTTCATCCTTCGCCTGAAAACAACGATTATCCGTTTTGTCACGTAATCCGTTCACGTCCGGTCGGACACATGCCGGCGCATAACCACGTCCAAACACGCTACAAATATCAGCGAGGATTATTTTTTCTAATGAAATATCAAATCAAATATAGGATCAACATGACAACATTGTTTTCCCGCACACGTTCATCTCTTTTTTGGTAGATAAAGTGGGACAGGTCTTTTAAGGTCATGGAAATGTAATAGATAATGATTTTTTGCTTAGGAGTTTCTTAGTACTTTCGTAACAAGTGGTAAGTCCATATAAAGGTTAAAAACGTTACACAGTACCTACTTGTATGCTTGTACTTAGTTGTACGCATTTACATTGTATATTGTTTATTATTTTATTGTTATTGTATGTTTCGGCTATCTCAGACACGGCGCTAATGATTTGAATGAAATTTTGTATTTAGATGTATTGTGATGGTCATGCGAGTTTAGTGTAAAGAGCACTAAACTAGCATGACCATCAATCCCAAAAGTGCCCAACCATCAATCCCAAAAGTGCCCAAAGTGCCTAAAGAATTTTTCACTTAATTTTTTTTACACAATATGCTCTGCTGATTGTCCGAAGCCGGGACGGGTCACTAGTGTATAATGCAATGTTATATTGTAAACAACCTCCTGACGATGTAATAAATTAAACTAAACTACTCTCAATCAAGTGATGATCTTATACCACAAATGTTACCACTATTAAAGTTGATGTTCCATTGTTGAACCTCATAAATAAATGTCAATCTAGAAGATGACAGAACGTGACAGGTTATTAAGAAACCCGATCGATATTGTATGTCAATAAATTCATATTGACTTAACATTGTTGCTATTATAATATGTAAAAACAAATGTATATTTTAACAGTGGTAGAGCCCACAACAACAACATCTGTTTCACGAATAGGCCTGCTCGGCTGGGGTAATACCACGACCTCACAGAAGATAGGCGTGAAGTAGAAGTATCTGCGTTTCGTCTGATGAGTGAGGTGCCAGAGGTCCAATTTTAGTCATCTTCCCTTTCCCATCCTTTCCTAATAAGGATAAGATGGGAAGGGAAAAATGATTGGACGGGAAGGGGATGGATAGGAAAAGGAAATATCCTTTTTCCTGTCAATTAAAGGTAGGCAACACATTTGCAACTCATTTGCTTGTTGCGGATGCCTATGGGTAGTGGTCACTAACATCACGTGACTCGCTTGCTTGTTTGCCACCTTCTCCCATAAAAAATATATATATAATGATATAAGCTAATAAAAATCTTACTCCTAACGTAACTTTTCGAGTTTAGCCAGACGCGCACCAGGAGGTTTTCGCCGCGCGGCGAAATTACTTGCAACATTTTGACGCGTAACAAAAAAAAACTGTATAATATCGTCCATGTCTTCGGCATTCATACTCTATGTTACTAACCAATTTAATGTGATACAAATTTTAATGTAGCAGTCACTTCAACCGTAGTTAGTTTTTTGTCCAATTGACAGGAGTGAAATGTTTTTCGCGGGTATGTATATTTATGTATGTTTGAATGTAAGTCCGTTCCATTGTGACCTTCTGAAACCTAAACGGTTGGAGCGATTTTGAAGATGTTTGATGATTCGTATTTTTTCTGAGTGTAATAAGTCAGCATAAAATCCATATACTAAATCAATAAAATGTCAAAGACCATTCAGTCAGTCGGTTATTGTTTTTTTTAAACTGACTATTGTAGTTGAGTCTTAATTACCGTAATAAATTATAGTACACATAATAAATTTGGTCAAACTTTTCAAAATATATAATTGCTGACCATAGTTTGGAATTCGATTTCAAGGTGAGGTGATTAATTTGTTGGTATATTGTGGTGTTTGTTGTCGGAAACGAATGCCGGGTAAGAAGCGTTGCGTACTGGTGACGTCACAGCTTACCTTCGAGGTGATTTGAAAGTTGTCTCAGGCCTTACACAATATCGACATGTTTGTTAGAATGATTTAGAGGCAACCATTGGTAGTGTCTTCCTGCAAAGATCTTTATAATTAATGACGTAAAGCTCCTTATATTATATTATATTTTTTTTTTACAAAGAAACGATTATGTATTATAATATTTCACAAAAATATTATTAATAATGAAAATGATTTTGTTAATAAGAAAAAATTCAGCTTGACCACAATGCCGATGATAAGTGGCGATGTGGTGTGATCTGATCTGAGTTTCTCTAGAAGATGATCACGACCCACATCATGATTCTTTGTTGTATCTTTATCTTTACATAGTATAAAAAAATATTGCTCCCCAATGTCTATACGCTTAGATCTTTCAAACTAAACAACGGATTTTATTTTTTATTTTTTATAGGAAAAGGTGGCAAACAAGCAGGCGGTTCACCTGATGTTAAGTGACCGCTAGCCAAAGACATCCTAAGCCTAAAAGGAGAAAAGGTCTAGGAAGACCTTTTAGGCTTCCGCCACCTCACTCATCAGACGAAACGCAGAATACTTCTACTTCACGTCTGTCTTCTATGAGGTCGTGGTATTCACAGGTCGAGCCGGCCAGTTCGTGCAACAGATGTTGTTGCGTGCTCTACCACTATCATAAATGTCACAATGTTTTACCCAAAATGTCGTCTTGAAGACGTTTCTTTTAGAATAATATTCTCAAGTTTATTATGCCATCATACCTAGCAGTTCGGTAGTTAAGTTTTTACTTACAATAATGGTACTGTTAAACTGACTCGAATAAAACTAATTTAATGATATAATCTTGTTTTATTTAATCAATTTAAATGTGACATCTACATAGAGATTCGAGTGACTTTAGGACATTTTCATATATTATACACCTTATGACATTTTTATATTTATACACTTATTTTATATATAGTTTGCTATAATAATTAAGAGGGCTTATCCAATAATACATTTCTTAACATATCTTCGATGGATGTATCATATAAAATGGTAGTTGATATAATATTATATATTAACAGTTTTAAATATTTAAACGAGAGAATAGTTCATTTTAAAAAATCTGTATGAAATGTTATTTCTGAACAAGTCTATTACAAAGTAATCACAGCTATAGCTCAATCAATAAAATTACAATTAAGTAGACAACGTTATTAATCTTAATAAATAAATAAATATCTCAAAATTTCTTTATTTTAGTAATACTAAAACGTCTAAAAAGCAATTTGACTAGAAACGATCGTATACTTTTAACAGATTGGGTTAAATAAGCACATTAATTAACCTATTAACTAATACTAACCTATAATACTAATTTATGTATAATTTATATACAACTTAACATCTTTACATTTACCAGAGAAAGTGAGATTTACGGATATTTAGGGATAGTACAGATTGTGCTGTTTAATATTTACTCATTGTAATAAATTATTTGTTCATTGTCATAAGAATGTTAAATCAAAATGTAAATGTACTTATCAATAAGGAAAAACCCAAACATGTAGTTGTACGACTAAAAGCCACATGGATTACAGAGGGGTAGGCAGAGATTATGGATTTCCTTCACATCCATACATCTATATAGAAATAAGTGAATGTTAGCTTTATTTGTAGTTGTTGTATTTTTGTTTTATTAAATTTTAAATGAGAATTATTCGAGTGATCATGGGTGTGATATACATTTTATTTTTATAAGATGTGTTGCAAATAATGATGGTGTAACAATTAAATTTTCTCTTATCGTTTCCATGAAAAGTATTACAGATAATAAATTACTTAATAAATAAGCAAATATTTGAAAAAAAAAACGTTATTGTCAATGCTTAAACTATTTTCTTGAAATTAACGATGAAACTAGAAGACATCTATAACGTTTCATCCTCTGTTAACAGCCCCACATAACTCTGCATTGAGGCCTGTCCGCATATTTCTGTTTAAGTTTCCCAATGATATCCAAGTACTTTCGATTGTTCAACCGTTCCGCGTTGCTGTGGTGGGCCATAGTCTTCGTGACAGCGGCATGACTTAGAAATCCTCCGTCTAAAACCACCATTCGGTACTCTTGAAGACATAATTCCAGCATCTATTAGGGAAGTGACAACATACTTATGTCAGTTTGTTCAAAAACAAAATAAGATTTTAGGTATATAATATAGACTTCTGTGAATTTACGTCGGCAGAAATTACATAACTACTACGCGTGTACGATAACATGATATTCGTGTGGAATGCGACGCGTCCGCCCACTTACGTCTCACCTTCCCGCGTGCACTAACGTTTGTACAGCGAGCGACAAAGCTGTAGTATATTCGTTACACTCGTCGTCGTAGTGACGTCGAGTAGATACTGTTTCCTTTATGAACTTACTTGTGTCATTTTGTCTTGTCTTCCCTCCCACGAGAGCGTTTCACTATACCAAGGTTCTCTCTGGGTGCCGAAGTACAAAGGCTCCCATCTATGGTAAGGATATTCTCGACGAGCTATCAGCATAGGCTGTGAAAATGGTTTTACATAAAATGTCTCTTAAGAATACGTCGGTAGCAGGACAAGTAAAAGATTCATTACATAGTTTCGTAACGCTACGGGCTGTTCGTGACCGAACTTTTGCAGTACGGTTAAGGGTATCAAGGGAATATCGTGAAATTTTTTGAGTCACAGACCTTGCGTGAACTATGGTCGATACACATACGAGTGCCATTTACTCTCTTCAACTGAATGTTATTCGACTTCTAGTGTTATGTTTCTTAGTGTAATACAATATTTACTATAATTCATAGAGTAAACTAGCTATGGACCGAGCTTTCTCTGCGTTGTTATCTGCCATCGTAAAATCGCGTGTAATTCGAAAAATGACATCTAGCACCTTTTCACAGAAACATTAAGATTTTGCATTGTTGATATCCGATCCGATCCGATTCAATAATAATGAATGACTGAATGTTAATAATAATGAATGAATGAATATTAATTTTTAGAGCTCGGAACTTTAAAAATTAATATTCTGTTCACACTGCCGAAAACAATCACATAAAACATGTTATCATGTCAGTTTTCTATATATAAGAAAGAGAGAATAAACAACATATTTTATGTGATATTTTCAGCAGTGTGAACTCACGGTAAATCATCACGGACCCAATCAACACACACACACACAAAATCATCTTAATCAATCCGATCGTTTCGGAGGAGTTCTTAACGTAACATGAATTGTTTGCCTCTTTCTTCTATTAAAAAAATTGCTGCGAAAACATACAGGAGGGTACATAGACTTATAAAAAAATATACTGTCGATGAGACACTCAGATCTATGAATAAAGATGTATGTCGCTAAGTTTTCGTGCCCACTTAAATTAGTTTGCTGTTACTTTTCGTGTCTATGTCATTCTATTCATTCTATAACAAAATATCGCATCGATAGGAAGACCAACAGCAGATATTATAAATAAGTTTTGATAATATTAGAAACAACTAGCTGCAGACTTCGCAAGTAAATGAAAATTTATATAAAAAAATTAACAATTTTAATGATATAACACTATATAATATAGTATATATAAATATTCTTCTTTTATAAAGTTACACAAACCTCTACACCGTTCGGCGATGATCGCAACAACCACGACTGCAGACCAGGGAATCGTTGGCAATGCGAGCACACTCTCTGGTGAAAATAAAATGCTCTGTTGGCAGCCACTAAATGAACTAACCTGTCAATATTTAAAAACATAATCTCAATTACTAAAGTCGAAAAATAAAATTTAGCATAAAATTTTTAATTATAATAATATTATAATCTCATGTTTTGCGCAATATTTATATTTTTAAACCGAAATAATCAATAAATGTCATTTTTACCTGAAGGTTTTACTATATTTTTGCACATTTTAATAAACATAATATATTTTTCTAGGTTACGTTCTTTGTAGAATATTGCAATTAATTAATTATTGCTGATAACCGCACCCTACGAAATAGTCGTAAAAAAAATCTGTAACCAAAATAGCGTTGGTGTACAAACGACTTACATAGGATGTATAAACTAAATATGATATATTAAGTAATCTTTTCTTGCCTAACCAAAATATATGCGATAAGTCTTTTTACGAAGATTAATGATTGATTTTGCGTGACAGTTTGATTACATTTTGCGTAAAAAATGATCAGGTTTTTAACTAGGAACAGTAGAAGACAATAATGTCTATGATGCATTTACGGCCGTCGTTTCAGCCGACGGTTGTTCACTGCTGGACATAGGCCTCATTGATCGCCATAAAGATCGGTCCTAGATTCCCGCAACCATGACCAGATCATCGGTCCATCTTGTGGAAGGCCTACCTACGCTGCGTTTATTGTATTAAGCCTTTAACTAAACAAAATAACTTTGGTAACTTACGTTTTTTTGTCACGCGGAATCATTTCACCCTTTTCGACCTCGAATAACGGGACGACAAAAATGGTTTTGGCGAATATGCATCCCTCGTCTCGTTTCTTTTCGCCCATCAGTTTTCTTATCATTTTCAGAAATTTCTGAGCGAGTTCATCGCTCGGTACCATTTCTATGTCGGATACTATGAAATAATTTGACGTGGATGCATTCCTCGCACTGTTTCGTCCTACATTTATGGGGTAAATTATACGGTTCTCGCTTCTAAATGTTGTTATATCAAAACTGTCTGAACCGGAACAATCACTGAATTTTAAGTTCGGTACCGTATTCTTTTTCTGAGACATGCGCTTCATCATTCGTTCTATTTTATTTTTCCGAACCCATTGTATATATTGAGCTCTAGTTTTGTTATCGAGTTTCTTGTAGTTATCAAGTTTATTTTTTAGCAATTCTTCTGTAGTTTTGTTTGCAGTTGTTGTTGGTATTTCCGTGGTGAGCGAAGCTAAGACTTCTCTTTGGGTTCTTATCTTTGGCGGATGACGTTTGTGGTAGAATAAATGAAGAGAGACTTTAGCCATGCCGGAGTAGCAATGACAAAGTTGAGTCATAATTTGCATTGCTATATCTAAATCATAGTTAGGTACAAACACAGAGAGACTGATAGGCCCTTCCCAATATCTAGCGATTTCTACTACGTGGTAAAGAAATTCGGGAGTTGCGTGCGTTGCATACGTCACTGTGTTGTATTTAGTGTGATTAGCATAAGCGATACCTTTAATAGCATTATAAATTACTCTATACGGACCTTTTATACCGGCTTCTGGTGAATTGTTTATCTGCAAACTGTTCCATTTTAACTTTTTGGGTAGACCGTATTGAAACTGGCAGTAACTCAAGCTTTCGTTAGGTTGTTTATATTTTAAAAAAGATCCCGGCCTATATTCAAAGTCACCTACTTGCAAAGGAACACGCCGTTGATGCTTGCGGTGGTAGCCGTACAAATGAAATATCGTTGTAAGAATTACGATGAATGTTACTATAAGTAAAATTGTTGAATGTCTTCGCGATAAGCGATACGAGTACGAGCCGCATATCCGCAAGCATCTCGTCATTTTTATTTTTCATTTTATTTATTTACCTCTATCAGAAAATGTCCGTAAAACAATCCGTAATATTGTTTGTTAACGAATTGTTAGCACATTTTATTTCATAGGTTAATCGTACGTTGTTTTTGGTCGAAATGTCTTAATAACCTACTCCGCACTAAATCAAGGTTAACTTGGAGCACTGTTTTGTTTTTCACTTCTGTCACATTTTGTATACGACTCTTTCCACTTTAACGATTTTTTAAAACACAATAGTAAAATTCTATTGTTCTAATTGTATTCAATAATTACATAAATCATCTAGAATTACAAAAACTGCTATTAATCTAAATATTTACTTTCGTAGCGACCACATTTTCCATTTGACAGCAGATGCGCGCGCTGCCTGTCGGCGCACGACGCAACTATAATCAATACGAACACTACAGCGGGAAAACTTGAGCCTGCTGATTTATGATATTGACGAGTCCGATCATATTTAATGTAAATGTTTGTATGTAAATTATATATCTCGTAAAGCAACTAATCACATTTTAGAAATTATAGGAACCTTTTTTATCTTAGTGACTTTATTGAAAATAAAATCTTCATGAAGTAGGTGTAGTCAAGTTAATACATATTAAAAAATCAATATGAGAAAAAAAAATGATGTTTCTTAGTAGATATCCTACAATAATATGAGGTGGTGGTGAGTTCAGTAACGATTTTCTCCTCCTAATTATGCAATATTTTTATCCTTAGCCCGTGCGACTTGAATCCTTTTTCGACGGAAATTTCGCAATATTCCTATTCGAAAGTAAAAACCTTGCATTGACAACTATAAGTAACCTAAATTAATTAATTACCCTCTAATAACTAACCTTTTAAGCAATTTTTCATCATCATAAATTTGTGAGTGTCGATAAAAAATAAAGTTCTTAATCACTAAAAATTAAAAAAAAAAGTAGATTTTTTAAAATTAGATAAAAGGGTAGAGCGCTGTTTTTGCACAGACGTTCGTTTTACGCTCCTAATTATTTTAATTTAATTTTATATAAATAGTAGGCTATAAAAGTTAAGTCAGTAAGTTATATAAAACCTTTAGTGGAAAATGTACGAAAATCGCTTCTTATTAATGAGTGACAGACCACACGAACTCAATTTAAACTTTTTTCTGTTTTGCTTCATCGCTAACTGCTAACCTTGAGTTTATACTGCTAAAAACATCACATAACATGTTGTTATCTCTCTCCTTCTCTCCCTCTTTTACTGCTTTACCTTTATACTATATTAAATGGGACTTATATAAAATATTATACACGCACCAGACTCACGAAAGAACATAAAGTGTAAATAATAGTACTTAGTATTTTTGTCCATTTACGTCTCACAATTTGGGGTATTTAGACTTCTGAAAAATATACATGTAGGAAATTGAAAAAAAAAACGCCTCCCTTTTTATTATAAGGTAAACTACCAACTTAGAATCCTCATAAAAAATAGCTTCTTCCTAATCTTCGTAAACACTAATAAAAGGTGATAATAGTTTTATGACCTAAATATGAGAGGTAATATGAATGTTACACGTGTTTCGTGTAACTTTCATATTTTGGTAATTTCTTTTTCTTTGTTGCAAAAATAGGATTTTATTTGTTTAAAGTGGGCTAGGAGTTAAACCATTGATCGGATATTACAATTAGCTACTGAGCTACCGCTTCATTAAATAGCTTTAAAAATTAGGTTAATCATAGCGTTCACGATTTCAGTTTTACAATCTCCTAACTTTACTTTTGAGTTTGATGAGTAACCACTTCCCGTTAGCTACGTTACCACCGGAAGTTAATAATTTCAGACTATCAACACGCTAGCTAAGTCAGAAGACTTTTGGAAACAAGAATACACTTTTAGTTTTTCACCGTAAAGCATGCGAAAGGACGTCGTGTTTAGTATGTTTAAAAACAAAGTAAAATTTGTCAAACCACTTTATAAAAAAACAAGACATATAGATAAAGATGAAACTAATATATTGGCAGTAAATTTTGATAGTTCAGTTGATCTACGTGGCGATGGTATTTATGTCAATAGAAATGTGAACACAGAAAGTGGTTTAATTTTGTCAAATGATAATAAATTAAGGTATAATAAAAGTGGAAATTTTACAATTCCTGGTGTATGTGAGCCTAGTACTGGTCTGTCTAGTAATGCGAGTATAACGTGTTTAAAATTCGATAATTTTAATAAGAAATCCAATCTAAAAAATAACATATACGAAAACAATTCTAAGTTAGATATTCCAAAAAATCGTAGATATAACAAAATGTCGGAAAAGGAAAGTGAATGTGATATAGGCGGAGGAAGTAAACAAATTAAAGCGAATAAACAAATAGTGTTGCATAAGGTATTTTATTGATAATTGTTCGTGTCTATAATATTTAATTCATTAATGTATGTTTAAAATGTGTAATATGATTTGGCAAAGGTTTCGGATGCATGGCTAAGAGTGTATCCAGCCCCAAGGAAACTGGGTGAAGGTGTATGTTCAATAATAATCAGATGTGTATTTTGTCAACTTGGATTGACTGCTGTCCTCGTTATTTGGAACGTTATTTGGGTCTTTGTAATACATTCGTTCGAAGGTAAGCTTACACTTTTAAATATATCATGTTGTATTTCTTTTAATAATAAAGCTATAGATTTTCTTGTTGAAGAAATAACATTCCCAACAATATAATATATAACACAATATAATTTATTGAAGAAATACATTCTTTGTGCGAAAAAATTAAATCATCCTAAGTTTCTTTTTTTACTGTAATAAAATATTACAAACATGTTTGTATTCGGCCTACTTTCACTTATAGATATGTTCTGATAAACATAATTCCATTAATAGGCCCGCAAGAGGTTAAAGTCTCGTTAGATTTTGAAAAGGAACAGAATCAACTTGTTATTGATCTGGCAACAGAATTGCGACAGGTGAGAGAAATACATTGTATTATTTTGATTAAGTTAAAATTTGTTTCGTCTTAAAATGAGATATATTTGTAAATTTGAACATTAGAAATACTCCTATTAGAGTGTTTACATCTTCATGAAATCTTTTCGAAAAAGTCGAAAATGTTCAATGAGTTTTATAGAAACGACAGCAGTATACAGGAAACTAGCGCGAATTTGAAGTATTTATAGGTTTTTACTTGAAATTCGGACTTTTCCAAACCAAGCTTGGCTTCCTGCGAATCACAATATGATAAGCAAAAGTCCAAATTCGAACTTAAAAACCTATATACACTTCTGCATTTCATTTAGTGAGGTGCAAAGACTCTATGGTCTCCTCATCTCCTTTATCTTCTTCTTCTTATCTCCACACCTCTTTTGGACAAAAGTCCGACGTATCCTTAGTTCTACTGATAGTTGCTATTGTTGATGGGTGGCAGTGATCACTTAACAAGAGGTGAACAGTTTACCCTTTTGCCTTTTTCTACTATAAAAAAGTTCTTTTTTCGAATTACGAACGTGTTTCCTATGGTTTATCTATTGTTAAATTGAATGTAAAGGCACGTATCACGCATTGCATTGAATTTAATCATTTGAGTGAGCCGCGTTGGGAGTTGGTATAGGAAAAATATGCTTCGTACCAATTTGCACATCTCATGAAAACGAAATTTGAATATTCACCAGAGAATTCCTTATCTTTGAGATTCCGAGCGACGTTGGCTCTGCAAATATTTCTTTCAGAATAATATTATTTTGGAATATGTCGTGAAATGTTATTGAGTTTCTAATATATGTTGGAAAGTAAATAGTTATTTAAGGTTTAAAAAAAGTTGATGCAATTAATTGTTACAAAAAACCTATTCATTTTTTTATAACTGACAAAGATAGGAACCGATTTTTTTCTTTCTGCCCATTTCCCACTGTGTGGAATACGGGACAGTATGATCGTTGTTCATACTGTACAAGGTTTTGGCTACAGTTTTTTTACGGCCGGCCGCCTGCCTGATGCCCACCTTCCTTGGGCATATGTACGAGATATTAGTACAAGCTTAACCTTGTGTTCGGACAAGCCTCACAATTGAATGGCAGATTCGAACCCAAGACCACGTTTGTGGCTGCACTATTAGCGCTAACCGATGTAATCTATTTATACTATGCCTCAAATACGACTGAGAGTGGTATATTTTGTAAAATAGGAATCCAAAAAATTTAAGTTTGAAAACGTACACGTCTGATTTGAATAAAGACATTTTTTTTAATTCGCATTCACATAAACAAGTAAATCCTTAACTAAGAGTAGAAATTTAGGGCCCCAGTCGCATAACTCGCTCGTTTTTTTATATCATAAGGGGGCAAACGAACAGCGGGTCATAATCGCTTAATATACTATTGACATGAACATCTATTATATAAGACAACTGCTGATGCTTTGCCGGTTTTTATACGACGTAATGCAAAAGTATTAACGCCTGTATACTTTTTTTATAATAGAACGTGGCAAACGAGCCAGCTGTTCACCCGATATCAAGTGAACGCCACCCATAGGCATGCTGCAACAAGCTAATGGGTAGCAGATGCGTTACCTACCTTTTCAGCTACAGAGAAGGTTAATCAGAAATAAGGATACCTATTATCTTTACCTGTCCATCCCCTCCCCCTTCCTATCCTTTTCTAATAGGAAAAGGACTAGGAATTAGGCCACCGGCACCTCACTCATCAGACGAAACGCAGAATACTTCTACTTCACGCCTGTCTTCTGTGAGGTCGTGGTATTTCACAGGTCGAGCCGGCCCATTTGTGCAACAGATGTTGTTGCGGGCTCTACCACTGTTAAAGTCTTAAAATATAGGTAACGTGAAATAAATGCTTATAAAAGTTAATCGGCATATAAATAAACTTGTTTCTTATGTTCTACGTAATTGTTGTATTGTTTATTAGGATCTTAACTCTCGGTAATTAAATGATAATAAGAAGAATATAAGTCATGAATTTTATTCCAATTTTTTTATATAAGAAAAGCATCATTTTTTTCACATTTACCATGACCGTGTTACACTAACGGACTAGTGGAACTGCGATATAATTCGTAGCGTAATCGTTGAATAAACAACGTAATATAGAAGGTGACTTGTGTCGCAAAGGCTTCCCCTTACACAAATTCTCTAGCGACATGTACGTGCTCAAGTGATTTCTTGCCGCTAGAATTGGAATTACCTAATCTTTGTGTAAAATCGCAGTTCATTTCTCTTTCCATTTCTTTTACAAAAGTAATTTTAGGATATATATAGGATAACAGGATAAACCGTTTTCGAATTTAATTATTTCTCTGTCGACATATATGTGTCACCGTCCGAACTTCGTCAGTTTATAATCGGACTAGGTATATTATAATCTGTTAGCAAATTCTGAACCGACATGAACATTCACAATTTGACGATTTTTTTTTTATTAAAATCTTTTTAAGATAATAATTTTATATATCTTTCTCAACTCTAGTCACAACATTCAATTTTATGCAACACCTTTTGCTTATCACGCATTATATATCTTTTTATATGCCTTCTTTAGTATGTCAATACTAAAGAAAGGCATATAAAAAGATATAAGGAGTACCCGTAACCGAAGAGCATGCGTCCGTAGTACGGATATAGAAGAAACGAGCGAGGAACGCGCCAAATTGAAATTCGTATCCTCTGCGTTCCCCTCTAGGTTACGGGCGTGAGCGCATATTGTTATTATTTTTAAATCATTTTAAACCCAACAAACCTAATCTAAAATTATCTTCCATTCTTACTTATACTTTAACTAGTAAAAATGTATATATTTTTTTAAACTTTCGTGGTTTTTACTAACATAAAGTTCATAAGAAACGGGATTCTTACCACGATTAGTCTTTTTGAGTTCCCGATATTTCGACGCAGTTGCATACGTCATGGTCACGGATTAACTGAAGTGATGCGGTAGGTGTAAAAAATGTTATAGGTAGCCGTATCGATCTACCC
>DWTW01000132.1:0-20499 GCA_018246275.1 Papilio slateri
CATTTAATATAATTTGATCGAATATAATAAACGCCTTGTCTATTTAGACAATGTCATAAACCTGTGTAGAAGATAATATAATATTGATCTCAAATATAATTTAACCTACCTAAATTGTTCGATGATTTCTAAAAAGCGTAATGTAGAATAAATCTCTCCTTAGCGAGTACATCGATACCTGGAACCGTATGAAAATTTATTAATTGCCGCCATGTTTTTTAACATTGTAATAGTAGTAAGTGTTAATAAACAAATTATCCAAATTGTAATTGTCATCATTAACCTTTTATCCGCCCTCATCGGATAAATACGACATAATATTTCCGCCACCGATTATGTCGTGTATATCACAAGAAACCGGTGTTAGTTATTATGCTTCTTTGAGTTTATTCCTTTATTGTTTTATATTTTGGAGCGAGTTGGAAAGTCCAACAAGGTATGACAATACTCTAAAATGACTTCATTTAATTAGGAAATTGGAAAATGCATACTTTGCCAACACCCGTGTCTGATAAATCCATCAATAGGGAAGTGGCCGTTGTAAAATATTTTGTAATCAATCGGAAATAGTAAAGGATATTTTTATGTAAATTCTTACGCACTCACGCTCTACTAATGTAGGGGGGAAGGCAGAGATTACGAATTTCCATTTGGCACGGTCCCAGCATACCTCTAGCTTCTACATTCATACGTCTAGCATACTCTCGTCAGCTTCAAAGCCTTTCCTTAGTGTCACCAATTTGGTCGATATAAGATGAACCGCTAATCAAATCCAAGAGCAGTTCCTGCATAAATAGGCTCTGAAACTACTGGACCGATTTGAAAAATTCTTTCACCATTGGAATCCTACATTATCCCCGATGAACATAGGCGATTCAAAAAAGTTAGAGATCTGTATGAAAACTTCGATAATGTAACTCAACGTATGAAAAAATATCGCATACATTGCGGAAATTATTGACAATAGAGCAATGTTATGCACTACAACTTTATAGAGGACATCAATATCTACAAAAAAGTCCGCGATACCATGTGTCTAACTATTACAGTTGTCACAATAACTACTTATGTTAAAACTAGCGGCCCGCCCCGGCTTCATATTTGATAAATACCCGTGCATGCCGGGGCGGGCCGCTAGTGTATACTATATCTGTAACGTTAATTAAATTAATGGATGTTCTTTTTATTTGGTTTCTAACGACAGCACTTATTAAAAATGGGTGTATTTTATTTAGTTGCAAAAAATTACAACTTTCCTCATTTCAAATTAACTGTATACCACAATATATATGAGATCGTGCACCCGCCTGATGCGTGACTGAGCAAGTCATTCCAAAATGGTTGGATTGGTCCGAGAGGTATTATTGCATGCTCAGTACGCTCGTCTGATCTGAATCCATTAGATTACTATGTAAGCGGATATTGAATAATATAAAAAATAATGTAACATTATTTTTACGTATACTTCTAGATACCGTGTGCCATACATATTCTACGTTCAAAAATGTTCAAAATTTTAATTTTCAAAATAATAAAGCCTTTGAAAGATACACTAAAATAACAATTAAATTACAAAACATATTTTCACGATTTTTTTTAATCGTCTTATAAATTTGATTTTTAGGGTAAATATAATTTTTTTTATGTAGTTGAGAACACTTAACATGTTATGGTGTCATATTGTTATTTTTTAAATGTTATATTAAGTTGAGTACCTATTCTAGATACATCATATTTATTACTTGTTGTTATATATATAATAAGATAAAATTTGTTATTTACTTGTCCAATGTGATGTTCGTACTTTCTTTAAAGTATAGTTTTTACACGATTGCAGAGTACAAAGCGTCATTTTTTAAATTACAAACACGGAGATTTTGAATTTGTGCCGCGGGAAACGAATAACTGCGCGGGATTATACGAAGTCGCCATTTGGCAACTTAAGGGAAGGAACGTTATCGTAATGGAACATAATCTAATGTTTTAGAAGGTTTGACATGACTGAACTAGATGGCGTTGTGTTGCGTTACATGAGTCAAATCCAAGTTTACGATTTCGATTACATGTTCGATACGATACCTACCAAAAAGTACACATTGACTAAAAGTATTGAATACAAAGTATCGAGTACAAAAGTATCGGTATCGAATGGAAAAGTACTCGATACCACAAAGTATCGATACTTTTTTCGTGTCCCTATTCATTTCATATCTCCTTTTGGTGGGCTCTTCCGTTCCGCCATTTTGTGGACAGTGGCGTCGCGGCGTATGTTAATTTTATGAAAAGACAGGCTTCATATTAATTAATCCGCATTAAGTGTATTTAGTGGTGACAAATGTGGAATAAATGTGTTGAGAATTAACAAAACAGCCTAATACCGGTAATAAATAATTAAAACCATGTGGATAAGATACGCCATCTCATACGCGTCGGTTATATCTCTATTTCGTTTTATTTACAGGTTTAAAGAAAATGTCGCGATACGGTGATTGCAAGGTGTATGTTGGTGATTTAGGTAACAATGCAAGCAAACCAGAACTAGAAGATGCCTTTTCATACTACGGACCTTTAAGGAATGTGTGGGTCGCGAGGAATCCACCCGGCTTCGCGTTTGTAGAATTTGAAGATCCTCGTGACGCTGAGGATGCGGTAAGTAAATGAAACATAGGTAAATTTTTGTACATTTTCATGGAACTACGAATAAAATTATACTTTGAAATGTTTTAGATCCGCGGTTTAGATGGACGCACGATTTGTGGTCGGCGTGCTCGAGTTGAGATGTCTAACGGAAGTAGAGGTTATGGACGTGGGCCGCCGCCTAGATCCCGTCTTCCACCGCGTCCATACGATGATCGGTGCTATGATTGTGGGGACCGTGGACATTATGCACGGGATTGTACACGTCGCCGGCGTCGCAGGTGACTATACCCATAGTATTTACATAGATATGTATGTGTTTTTGGTATGGAATCTTTGAGGCTGTGTATCTCATAAATGCTTATTTCTTTCATATGATAAATTTATTTCGACTACATCATGATGTGAAATATAATATTTACAAACACATATGGTGGTAACATTAAAGATTCCATCTCCAATGTTTGGGACTCACGTAAACCAATGATAACTATGTTATAGGTTATCATTGGCCTGTGCGCCGAGAACGAACTCTTCAGTGTCTGCACTTCTTATTGTCTGCGCTACGTAGCTTACACTTCGCGGCGTGAACTCCGCTTATGTTGACAACAGTAACTTCGCTCTGCGAACTACGTAGTGACGGCCTACGTGCACACTTCACTTTTCGAAAACTACATTGAGCATTATGTTTGTTCAGCCGACGCGACACACGTCTAATGTAATCACTGCGTGCACTCAGTGAGTTACACATTTAAATTCCCATATTTGTGTTCAGAGCAGGCCTGTTATAACCTTTTATTTTCAGTTATCATTTGGTTCAGTATAGCTTGGCTAATGTATTAATATACACGATGACTATTACACATTGGGACAAGAAGAAACAACCTTTTGAGCAAGGGAGAATTTATAAGTAGTCAAAGTTGACACTGCTAATTATTCAAATACTTTATCAACTGCTAACAAAGACTTTGTATATTGGGATTTTTATCTTAGCACTATATTAAAGCCATTCAGTATTGTCTAGTCTATAAGTATTGAAATTGTATTGATGTCTTCTATGGTAACAGTTATGTGCAAAGTAAGTTACTTCAAAGTAAATGCACAAAATTATTAAATAAGCAATATTTTGTATTCATCATATTTATTATAATATATACTAGAAATACAAACAATTTAAATTTGTTAAATAATATTGAAAAGTTTTTATAGTGTTATTTATAGTGTTTTGTGTATATACACTACACTATAAAAACTTCTACTATATGGCTTGATTAGTGTATAATATTTTTCTTGTACATGATTGCAGCCGTTCTCGTTCCCGTCGTCGCACTCGTTCCCGCTCTCCGCGCTCCGGCTCCCGCTCGCGCAGCCGCTCTCGCTCGCGTTCCCGGTCCAAAGGGAGGTCCATGTCGCGCTCCAGATCACGTTCTCCATCCAAAGATTCTAAAAAATCTAATTAAAATGCCACCGATCATAGTTTTATAATTCTAATGATTTAATTTTTTTATTCATAGGACATCACATTTATATGTCCATCCAGACTTTATTCTATCATTCCTGTCGTTTGAATGTGATGTGTTTTAAGGGTACAATGATGTATTGATTGTGAAATCAATAAACTGTCATAACTATTCTTTGGTTTTATTCCATAAATACCACAATCCTCATATAAGTAACTATACTGTTTTTAATATAGCATGTTAATTGGGATGACATTTAATATAAAGTTCGGTTGTGCCATAATTGCAACGCTTGGCAAGCGGCTTGGCGATCGTTTGGTCGTTGTACTGTGCAGAGACGATGTTGCTGCACGTACTCTGGTGGTTCTAGATACAGTTAAACGATACCCAGGTCTATAATAGAAGTAAATATTGCATACATTTTTGTACATTTGAACTCACTTACTTCAATGCAATTTAAAACAATTTAATCATTTTCCTAACCTAAATTGCATCATTAATTCTGAGCAATACTTTATTTAAAAATGTCACCCGTCATGTATTAATCAAACCAAAACTGAAACCTCATACCCCAAATGGTACAATTTGTATAAAAGTGTATCTATATCTGTAATTTATGCTAAACGAAAATTGATGTAATATGATTCTACTACTAAATAAATAAAAAGTTCTACTGATAGAATTAATTAAACTGCGTAAAAACATCAAGAACGTACATATGCCGATATTTTTATTATGAGTATGACCTAATGTAAACTAGCATTGGACCACATTTCACATGAAGGTTTAGTTGTAGAGTTTTAAAGTTGAAACGCGTTAGGTTTAGAATACTATTCACTCTCTAGAGGGTCCATAATCGGAGGAAAATCCTTTCAATCTACCAAATTCCTTCGTCTTTTTTTTTTCAAAAAAAGAAACTAATTCGAATGTGCGAAAAAGGCAGCAGTTAGGGAAGATTGGAGGCGCCTAGTGAACACTTATTTAATGACCACGACACACTTACTTGATAGAGAAGAAGAATTCGAATACGAGGTATGGTTTAAACAACGATATTGTGTCTACGTCGAAAAATTTCGGCGTATTTTAAAGGCGTTTGTGGGTAGCGAACTTGCTGGCGTCCTTAGGAATTATAACAAAACAAGTATAACCTATTTATGTAACCTAGGCGGTGCTAAACGAGCTATCTTTAACTGTTCGAGCTATAGACAACTGATATGATATTTACTCCTTCGTTTTCGTCCTTGTGGGTACACAAAGAAACAAAGCGTTTGTAAGAGATTTGTACAACAAAGCTCCTGCAATATTCAGACTTATATTTCGGCCTCTGATAACGTTCTATTTCTATTTTAGATCTCAGAAAATCATTATGAATAATGGGTGATGAATAATTATAAAAGCAAAATATTTCAAGACTGATATTGCTCAAACAAGACTTTCATGTAAGAATTAAACGCTTAAGTTGTTTATCAGTAGCGGCGACCACGTAACTTCATTTGTCCTTTTCATTCCCTTTCCCTTCATGTTTCATAATTCTTTCTCTATTTCCTGCTTTACATCTCCTCTGACTCTGTCTTTTAACCATATCTCTCTATAAACACTTCAATTTATCCTTAAATGGAAGTGTTTATAGAGCGATATCGGTGTATATAGAAGTAACGCATCCGTAGTCAGATGTAATAGAGACTTATGAGTAATTTTGGTGTAAATTTAGTGATATAAATTGCACAATCAATTAGTACAGTTCCTTTTGTAAGCATAAAATTCAATTTTTAAATCTTTGTTCAATACTACATAAGATAGTTAATTCATCACATAACATGGCAACACTCAAATTAAAAAGAAAAAAAGCAATGTATAGCGGACGGACGTCGTTTCGACTTTTGTATTCCGTCATGCAATAATTTTTGTCATTCTTGAATTCGTTATTAAAAAAGAATTTTCAATGTCGCCTACGTGAACGTTAGTTAGATTATAGTCAACCATGAAGTGTTAGTATTTCATTTCAAGTAGTTCATTTTGTAGTTCTTGATAGGTCTGTGACAAGTACGGTAATGGTGGCCATGTCATGAAAATCCCCACAGCCATGGATGATAGCTCCGTGTCTCATCATAACGGAGGGCAAGTGGGATCTCAAATCGGAGTTAGTGTAAATAACAAACAAAATGAGGAATCTAGCCAAAGTGTCCAGTATTCAATACCAGGCATTTTGCATTTTATCCAACACGAATGGGCGAGATTCGAGCTCGAGAGATCACAATGGGAGGTGGATAGAGCCGAATTTGAGGTAATTATGTTTAACTTTCTATTGATTTCTAAGTATCGATAATCCCTAAAGCCTTTTATATTATTCTTAATGCAATTTTATTTCATTTTTCTTCGATAATATTGTGACAATTTGCTTTGCTGTATAGTGTTTTATTTTACTGCAAAGTTGTTTTTGCTTAAATATTTATATATAACACAATCTCATCTCTCATTTATCTTTTTTACCCGTAAATTGTACCTTATGCATTAACTCTTTTTATACAAAAAATCGAGACTTAGCATTCGAAATGTTATAATAGAATGTACGAATTTTATACATTTTTTTTTGTTTTAGTCAGTTGAGTAATTAGTACGGGAACTTGCTTTGTGTATGTGAATTATAGATAATTATATGACCACTTTTATCATTATTAAAGATTCAATAATGATAAAAGTGGTCATATAAGAAGTAGTAACTTGTTAGGAAAGTAGGTAGAACAAAGATAATAACAATTTTGTAAAATTAATATTTATAATCACAAAAACAACTAACTTAATTTTTTTGTGAAATAGAAAACCCAGTTTCCCTAATATGTAATAGTTTATGTCATAATAAATTTTATCAGGATATTTAAGAAAAAAAACAAATATGAAAGGATTTTTGACATTACTTTTGTAAATTATTTTGATGTTATGTACTAGGTCTATGTATTTGTTATAAACATGTTATAAACTTTTTCTTGGCTGTAAAAATATAAATACTCTTATTTTTCCTTTATTTTAGTGTTACCAACCATTTGAAATATATGTATTTAATCCCCTTCATGTAAAAACCAAATGAGTTTGGTGAAAAACAGTCATTTACTAACTCCATGTACGAACACAGATGAGTTCAAAGAAATAAGTGTATTATAAATAAATGTAAAAAGGCAGATTTAGATTCTACAAAACTAAATAGGTATTGATTTTACTAAACAACAGGTTAACCATTATTCTGAGTTTTTTTTTTCTAAATATGCCTAAGTATCCTAAATTGAACATTTTTTTTAATTTGTATTTGTCAACAGGTTTTTTTATGATTTATTATTTGCATGCAAATGGTAATTTAAATGCAGAGAAATAATTTTTGTACATATGAACAAAAAGCATAAATAAACGTGACTTTACAATAAGTGGTCTATAAATGCTATCCTTTATATTTGAGTAAATAAACATGCTCTCATTAATCCTATAAGGTTATAAATAGATCATCTTATATGCTATTGATTTTGTATAAAATTGAATGAACATCAAAACTTAATACTACTTAAAAATATTTTGATCCAATTAAATAAATTTGAACACACTAAATGTGTCAAAGATCAATAAAGTTTACAAAAGTATTTAGTTGTAATTGACATATTATATGATCTTGACTTTGGAATATATTGTTTTCCTGTAAATCTTAAAACCAAGATTTGCTGGCTTGGTGATAACAGACCAAAATTTCTTAAACCAGAGTTCCAACAATTTGTTGTAGTAAAACATGGAGACAACACAACTGTCTGTTAGATAGGTTAGTAGTTAAAAAGAAGTGTTAGATACTTTTTAGTTTAATATTCTTAAATGCTTTCCCCACAAATTTGATTTCTTTTGTAATCACAACAAAATGTATTTTCCCAAAAACTTCCAAGAAGTTTAAAATGTCTTTTTGAGTTTTACATAATTTAGCAATAAATCATAAAATTTAATTTGTTAATAAATTTAATTTTTAATTGTTAATATTTAACAAAACAAATAAATGCTTAATATAATTTGACTTATTAAAATGAGTTTAAATTTGATGCTAAGTGAGACATTAATTGCTTTGAATATATAACACTCATATTTGAAATAATTCTTTTATAACTTGCTCATTATTGTGTACACACTACACACTATAGTAGCTTGGCATTATAATGTAGAAGGGTTATGTAAAATAAGAGCTACTTTATTTTAAAGGTAGTACCAGTTTTGCTGCTGTTAATTTTTTACATTGTTTTGTGATATTCTAAGTGACACTTTATCACAAGTTTTTGGTGGTGAATGGTGCTTTCTATCTCAGCTAAATAAATTGGTATAGTTGATTTCTCATTGTAATTCTGATGTTAATTAATCTTCATACTTATTCACTCCTCTTAGAATTTGTATCACTAAATACATCTCAATTTATTGCCTGATTGAGCCAGAAGGAGTGTTTTGTTTTTTGTGGTTATATAGGTATGTATATAGCCATTGTCATCTATAGCCTAAATGGCTTGACCGATTTTGAAGAGTCAGATGTCATTGGATTTGTATTCTTCCCCAGACATAAAAAAACATATAATGGAACTAAACCGTCAATAAACTGTCAATAAACATAGACATTAACTTTGGTTTTTTGAATATACTATTACTTGTCTATTTCATTGCATTACAGAGTTTATGTTTTTTCACCAATGACTAATATCAGATGGTTATTTTTTATCTTATTTAGGGATTATGTATTCTGGGATTTCATAATATATTATAAATACAAATTAAGTTATTTGTACTGAATCATCATAGCATGTTCTTTTGAGTTAGTCCTGCAATTCAAATTCAGGGGTTGCAGAGACTTAATGAGGACGATGAGTTAGATTTTGTGCTGCCCTGTATTGGAAATATACTATGATTCTTCCTCTAATATGACTATTTTTATGGATATATTTCTTCTGTGCATGTGTATGTCACTGAACTCCTCCAAAACATCTGGACTGATTTTTCACAATTTCTTTTGTGTGTTCATGAGTGGGTCTCAGGATGGTTTAGATTCTCAATTGGACCTGGTAGGTGGTGCTGCCATTGGGTTCAAGATCTTTTTATTTTATTAGGAGAATTAAGCAAAACATTTGCTAATAGCAGGGAATTCAAAATCCATGTAAGGCAATGTATGCTGGGTTAATATGTTTTTTTTTGTGCAGGATATAGAGCAAATAATGAAATATGCTAAAAAGCTCAACTGAGTAAAATGTAGTCCATTAATGTTGTACAAGAAGGTTTGCAGTAATTATAAAATTTTCATTTCGGTTCTGCCACACAATGTGTGTGTGGAGTGCAGTGCTAGCATTTTATGGAAGTTTGATTCAACTCCTATGATAATGTTAATACAATGGACTGATATAATAATGATTTCTATCTTCCTAAGACTGACTTATCTGCTCATATCTTTAATATGATTATTCTTCTGGTATTATAATAATTTTATTTCCACAGGCGCGGATTGCGTTCCTCCAAGGCGAGAGAAAAGGTCAAGAGAATCTGAAAAATGATCTTGTGAGGCGGATTAAAATGTTAGAGTATGCACTAAAGCAGGAACGAGCAAAGTTCCATAAGCTCAAATACGGTGTAGAATTACAACAGGGCGATGTGCGCCCGCCGCCGGAGGAGCCACCGACGGAGCCAGAGCCGGCAGAGAAGGCGCAGTGGAAGCAGGGCCGGCAACTCATCAAACAGTACCTCCAGGTATAACCTAATAACAAGCCATAAGCTAACACCTCTTTGGCCATATGGTTTAAAGTAACGAATATCGCGCAAATGACTAATTTAACTTCCGGGTAAAGTGGCTTACTCATTTAACTGGATAGTAGACTCTTCAGAGATATAAAAACCTAAAATACTATAAATTATTAAATTAATAACTTATTGATGTTCCTCATACAGGAAATAGGTTACACAGATACGATATTGGACGTGCGCTCTAACCGCGTGCGGACCCTACTCGGCCTGAACAATGAGGAGCAGGCCGAGGATCCCAATTATAGAAACAATGATAACAAATTCCGCGAGAGATGCGGCGATTCACCAATAAACTCCTTAATCCGCAAGTATGACTATGGTAAGTACAAAAATAGATACATTTAAATTCTATTTACTAAGAAATTGAAGACACATATTTTAATGAATTTATTAAAGTTATTTCATATTAAACCCCAATACAATATAAAAGCAGCTGCTAGAAGTTGTCAAGGTGTTTCAAAATATTTTGAAACACAAAGCAAAACAAACAATGTTGTTATTTTGATAATTAGTTTTTTGCTATAATTATTTTCTGTATACATCATATTCTAGTTCTGGGTTTCTTTCCCAGTCGAAATCAACCAAGGGAACAATTTTAAAAGAATATTTTATGGTATAGGGGGTAAGGAGCAACGCAAAGGTGGTGTTTCCACGGGTGGAGGTTACAATGAGGAGGGACTCTCGGTCCAAGAGACAGCGGCTGTTTTTGCCAACTTTGAGTTTTTGGCCAACCAGGAGATGGATATGGATGAGATAGACGATTTAGATGCAAATAAACCACACCATGCTCCCGGTAAACAAGGTATTTGATTTTTCTCATGTATATTTATATTGTGATTGTATCATGTTCTAATCCTTTTAAATGAACAAAATTTTGACAAAACATGAACAAAATACCTACAATAAAGTATGTATTTTGTTCATGTAAAATTAGTAAGTACTAGATAATGATGTCTAAGCAACCCTTAATAATCAAATATTACTATAGATCAGAGGTAAAATCAATTTAAGTTGCGAAATTTCGCTCTTATGTTATTTGGGCCAATCTGATAGACATTATTGACCCTTATTGGTGAAACCAATATATTTTATAACATGTACAGAATATTAACCCATCTTTTTGCCTTTTGGCTTCCTCTTTTTCCTGTCCTAAATATACAATATTATGTATATACAAATTGTGCAAACTTACCTTTAAACAATTGTTACGGTTAATTTATTGTCATAATAATATATTTCACATTAATTATTTGTCAGAGCCCATATATTATTTAGTCAACTTTTTCGAATCAGGTTAGTCTTATTGAATGCGAGACAAATAATCTTACATTGAAGGATGTAGGATGGCTTTGTTTTTCAAAGATTTGTTCATTCAAATATACATTAAATAAATAAGCACAGATTTCAATCATATGTAATCTTAATAGAATTAAATAATAGTTAATTGATAAGGTGACAGGCTCATCTCTCAGACAGTTTTTTTTATCTCTGACCACCCCAGTTTCAGTTATGAAATGTAATACTTATTGATTTCTGCTTCTGAATCTATGCTTATTGTACTAATATTACACACCCAATAAACGGAGGAAGTATTCTGTTTGTATCTAATTAACTTTCCAATTTTTTGTGTTTTTGGGCGATTACTTTTCTCTCTTATAGCTAGCCTAGCCTATGCAAGGGATGAGTGTAAGAATTTTTTATACTATTTTACAAGTAGACGCACATTGAATTAATTGCTTTTATTTGAGCACTGAAATGTCCACTGGGTTACTTAAAGTAATATTACTATATCTGGCAACCTTGTGGTTGGTTTTAATGAGAACATAGATACATATTTTTGTTTGTGATACTCAGGCCCATTCCTTATCCATGCCTACTTCCTTTTTAACTAACTGACCCAGGAAGGTAATGTTTTTTTGTGCATAAGTATGTATGTCCATTCCATTGTGACCTGTAGCCTAAACGGCATGACTGATTTTGAAGAGTAAGGTGTTATTAGAATTAATTTCTTCCATGGAGTGCCATAGGTAATATGATGTGATGAATGATCATATGGTCAGTCGGGTTTTTTAAATTAACTTTATTACTTGTTACTTTTTCCCCACAAAAAGCTTGGACACTATGTATCTGTAACTCTGTTAATTGATTTGGATGTGTACATGTAGTCACTAAACGTCATAAGAGATTGTTTGCCTAATTAATTGCTGCTAAATAAATGCTCATTTGTTTAGTTAATTGAAAAAAAAATGATTATTTATAATATTGAAAATGTATTTCTACAGGAAAACATGTGTTATTGAGCAGATGTTACGTAACCATTCCCATTCACAATAATCTTGAGGGTTGTATTTGTATTGCCATTGGCCTAGTAGGAAGAGAGGGGGGGGAGGGAAGAGGGAGGTGACGAAAATAAAAAATGTGTTTAATTAAATAAAGATAAGTGGCCCAATTGAAGCAATAAATAATTTTAACGTAGTTTTAAGGGGTAGGAGGTAGCAAGAATTGCAATCATGAGGTAACTGTCAGCTTTACCCTTTTATAATATGAATATTATGTTTTACACTTTTTGCAATACAAAAGTTAAATATGTATCCCGTCAGTTCAATCAGAATAATGCCTTTATTGTATTAAAAAATATTGACTTAAACGTCGACACGTGCTTTTAGTTTTTATCATTGTTTGTTTCAAAAATAGTAACGAAGAGAGAGCACACGAACTTTTTGGCGATGAATGTTAGCAGCTGAGCTACTTTTCTTTTTTGATTTATACGTTTTCTGTGGTGAAGGAACAAATTATCTAAAATTGATTTAAATGAACATTTATCTATTAATAACGATATTACTATGTCTTTTTTATCATTAAACAAGACTTCATAGTTCCAAAGAAATAAGTTTTTATTTGTTTTGGGTCAACTCTGTTTTGTATGAACCTCAACTGGCCGGCTCGACTTCAGAAATACTACCATCTCATAAGATACCGGCTAGAAGTAGAGGTTTTCTAGGCCCAAACATTTAATAACTACGTCTTCCTCTCCTGGTTCTCTTCATACTACATTCTACATGAAAACAGAAAACAACTGGTTGTACGGATGTAAAGGAATGGTTGTCACTCAATAATGAAGTAAACTGTTTTCTCGTATGCATAATGAAAATCAATAAGAACTTGAATGTTGGATAAGCATTGAGGGTCTTGTCCACCAGTCTATGGGGATTACAAATTAAAATTTATTTAATTATGACTGCGGTCTACTGAACGTGACTAACTAATGCACTGCGAAAATTCTTCAAAGTGCCATCGGTTTGTCCGAGCGAATACATTAGCTACTAGCATTATGTTTCTTATGATAATAGAAACTGTTTCGATATAATCAAACTTCTATGTTGTCCTATTAAGGCGCCCAGTGGACATTCTATGATTACAATGACAATGATGTTTAATTTTTTTCTTTTTATTATTCAATTGCGTTGTTTTTTTAATGTGTTTTTGTTTCCGTTTGACGTAAGGATCGCATTGGATCGGTTTACTTTTTACGAAGCGTCGTGTTCGGGGTTACGGTTTTTAGCTTGGGTGATGGGTGTGTGATGTTTGTTTATTTAATTAATTTATTATATATCGCTTTTGATCCTCGTAACAAGGCGAGGAGGTAGACAACGAAGCCGAGGAGGTTTTAAACGTGCTCAACTTGCTGGCAGAGAGCGAGGCCGACGGCGGCGGACAGGGCGATGAGTGTCCAGTCGGTGAGTATACTCTCCTATTACTACTAGTGCACGATAACATGAGACCTGACTGTCTGTTGTCTGCTGACGTTACAGCGGCGTGCTTGTACAATAAAGTTTAGGCCTTGAAATTGTCTAACAAGCTATCGTTGTAGAAACAAGGGCGCATGAGGGGAAATGTGACACGTGAGTTTACGGGTGCGTTGCGTTCTTCGAGGGTTCTCATGTTATTGTGGACGCGTTTTATATAAAATAAAATATAAAAGTATACATTTCAACATATTTTTTTTATCGTCAACTACTACTAGAATTATGGTAATAGTCCTTATCTAATTTTTAATAGCTATTTTAATTGTTTGTATTATTAAAAGAGAAAAGGTTCGCTTTCAAACGAGAATAGTCCGCGAGAGTAATTTATATTAACATTAATTGGTTATTTGCCACCCGATATAATAAATGCCATTAATTGACCATTTCAACCGCTGAAACTTCAAGTTAATCGATTAAGGGATATGCAGTAAAATCTGTTTTTATTTCACTTTATGATTATTAAAGGTTTGAACGCCACGAAAGATCGATGGCTGTCCTGTTTAATCTT
The DNA here is from genome assembly GCA_018246275.1 of Papilio slateri. Lineage (NCBI taxonomy): Eukaryota > Metazoa > Arthropoda > Insecta > Lepidoptera > Papilionidae > Papilio > Papilio slateri. Next base: position 14,211 of record DWTW01000132.1, read on the forward strand.
ATCTAGGTTATTTAATCAATATTCTAGTGTTAGGTCGGCGAGAGTCAGATATAAATAGAATTATATTCCTTATACATAATCTTTTTTCTTTCTTCTTGTGTTATCAGTGAAAGTGTACTTTTGCTACTGACATTATGATAAGGTGCAAATTATCTAATTGATTAAGGTATGGTTTTGTCTCCGATAGTGTTAATACAACGCACAGCAATCGATAAACGTACAAAGTTGGTCGATTGTTATACGTTCCCTTGTCTTGACTGATAATTGATGGAAACTTTAGGAAATGGAAATTTGTAGTGATCGGCTTATATTAAAAGAAGAAACTCAAGACTCGATTAAATACGACTAGCAGTTATTGTTTTATTCATAATGTGGTCACGAGATCTCATAATTTTTATCATATATGAGTCTTTTTTAAAGGAAATTAGTCAAAATTTCCTTACAATTTCCACTACAAGATTAGTCTTGTAAAGTTAAATTAGAATAAGGTACAAACATTGATTTAAACATTAACAAGTATACTATAGCATATCGAGTGTTTAGTTAACATCCGACAAAATAAAGAAATTATAGAGGCGATAGGCACAGGAAAAGGAGGCCTCTACACGTCCTTACCGACTTGTTTCCGATGGAGTGATTAATTAATAATGCCAGGGAATTGTTTGAGAGCGCGGTCTACGCACAAGACTCACATGTAACTAGACTATAGATTAGATTTTAATTATTAAACTACAGCATATATCTACATATTCATGGAATAATCGCGCCGTTATAACCCAGTCGGCATAGGCAGATGGCAATCGTTACGCGCATTATGTCCCAAATATGATATTAAGAGCTGAATAATTAAAAAAAACATATTACCAGCTATCGAACCTCGATGTTTAATCCGAAAACATTTTAAAAGTCTGTAAAGGTACAGGTTAATTTACTCATTAGTTATTAAAAAAAAAAAAAACTTCTTCCAAACAAAATTAGTAAAAATGTCGTTGGATCAGAACGGAAGGAGCGTAATAAACTTATAATTCATCTCCCAGTAATGGGTCATGCCAAACCGTTTATTCCCAGAGAAAATATAACATTAACACGGCTTAAAAATAGAATTAATAGGCGCTCACATTAACGGTCTATTTAATGGAGCAGTACCGCGCTAATAGTTTTTTTTTATTTTAAAATATAATGCAACGATTTGACCCCGTCGAATTTTAGTTTTTGGACTATCGTGGACATGACCACTGGAATTTATGGAACTCCATAGCAAACATGTTTGTTTCGAATAATATATAAATTATATCACAGTTGGAAACCCCGAGGCCTCTGCAACATAACATCTAGGTATCTATCTACGGGTATTTTGATTTATTCTACTGATTATTTTTCTTCGCGAAGGAATAATAGTTAATAATTCATTCATTTACGAAATATTAGAAAAGTACACGATGTCCAAGAGAAAATTATTACATTAGACGATAATGTAGTTGTGGACAATGGCTAATGAAATGTTATATTTTAAATGTGTTAAATAATATCTATACAATAAAATAATTATGGATGATAATTTATATCATATAGGCAACTCTTTGAATATTAATCTAAAGCTTTATTTAGTTAGTCACGTATGAATCTTAAGTTTGTCCTGAATTATCGTCTTTGCCTAGGAGATGAATCCACAGTTAGAGATGACGTATCGTTCGTGTCTTCAGGCGTGGTGCCGGCGAGCGCGGGCGCGGCGGCGGGCGGCGGCGAGGCGGACGAGAAGCCCCTGGCGCTGGGCGAGCTGGCGCAGCTGACGGTCAGCAACGAGCCCGAGGCGTACGACGTCGCCGGCGCCAACAAGGAGTCCTTCCGCAAGACCTGGAACGCCAAGTACACACTGCGCTCGCACTTCGACGGGGTGAGGATTATTACATTGTAATAAATGACGCCAGAGCAGTATTTATCTCTTCTTCTGCCTGAAATCTCGTAAGAAGCAACTATAAGAGGATTCAAGGCAATCAAGAGGAACGCCCCTCTGTTTATTTAAAAATATCAAGGCGTTTTGGACTGCTTAGAACCAACTTTTGATCTGGACAACTTAGTTTCGTCCTTGACTTAGTTTAGTTACTAATTAGGGCGCACCCACTGCACCCACTCTGATCAACCGTCTCTAGTCTTCTTTTAGTCGTTTAGTATTGCCGTAAGAGATAGATCTTAGATCTAGAATCTGGGAAATATGGCTGGGTTTAAATGCAAATTGTTACTGTCGTTTATTATATGAAATATGTTATGTGGTTTTATACAGCTATAAATATTAAATGCAGTATTTTTTACAATGTGTTTTCAGGTTCGAGCACTCGCTTTCCACCCAACCGAAGCTGCTTTAGTCACGGCCTCCGAGGACCACACCCTTAAGCTATGGAACCTGCAGCGGACCGTGCAGGCTAAGAAGTCGGCCGGCTTGGACGTAGAGCCCCTGTACACTTTCCGCGCGCACACGGCGCCCGTGCTGTGCCTGGCCATGGGCGTGCCGCGCTCCGAGGAATGTTTCTCCGGAGGACTCGACGGGACTATCCGGGTCTGGAACCTGCCCCCACCCACCGCAGATCCTTACGACCCATATGATCCCGCGGTACAGGTAATGACTATATCAACGTTTCACTTATAGGATAAGGGATTACCTCTGAGAGAGGTGATTTATTTATTTGTTAAACAAGGGACAAAAAAGGACAAAGATCTGAATGATCTCGTAAACGTTCTCTTGAGAAATAAATTAAACATTTTAATACAGACATGCTTTCCTCGTCTACGTACTGAAACTCACTTGTGTTCATCCTTTTAATATTTTCAAAACGGTGATATCGGACACTTTTTTAGAGCTTTTATTTAATTTTTTTTATAGTGGAAAGATAAGCAAGTGGGTCAGCGGATGTTATGTGACCCATCAACTATCAAATCCACAATAATCAAAAGTTCCGTATACTTTGATAGCCTTTTTTACCGGGGAGTGGATAAGGCAAAGAAGGGGAGATGTCAAGGTACACCACATTCATCAGATGAAATCAGCAGAGAAGCATTAATATTATATAATTCTCCTTTCCTCCTCTTCCACTGTTTAATAACTGAGGATTTGTTTGCAGGGCCCCGTGCTGCGCGACCATACAGACGCGGTGTGGTCGCTGGCCTGCGCGCACGGGCGGCTGCTGTCGGCGTCCGCGGACGGCACGGCGCGGCTGTGGGCGCCGCGCGCCGCGCGCCCGCTGCTGTGCACGCTGCGCGACGACGCACACGCCGCGCCGCACGCGCCCTCGCCCGCTGTCGCTGCGGACTTCGCGGACGGCGAGGTGGCCGCCGCCGTCGTCTACCGCGACGGCACCATGCTGCTATATGACCTCGAGACCACGCAGGTACAAACACTGCTGCGCGCGCTAGTGCTCCGCTACCGATCCTTGGCTCCCTAATAATGGCATTAAATATAATCTCATATTTTTTATGGAAGGAGGAGGCAATAAGCTAGCGGGTTCACTTGATCTGCAATGAACACTTACACAACATGGACAACCGCACTCAGCACATCAGATGAGTTGGGCGGCGAGGTGATAGATTAAGAATTGAAGAGTAGGACACTTCCTACTCTTCAATTCCACTCCACTTCATTCCACTTTCCATCACTATGGAAAGTGGAATGGGAACCCTACAGAATTCTATTAACGATTCTACTAAATATATATGTTTTAAGCCTTACGAGACCCCATCAGCGACAAGCTAATGTTGATATATTGCCTATTAAATTGTTAGTTCACAGTGTCAGGTCTTTACTTTTATTAGCAGTCCTCAATGATTGCCTATATTTTTAAACACTACTATGATAATAACTTAACTTTTGTGAATGTTACCTATTACGTATTCATACGTATTCCTACATATTCAAGGCGTAGTCATAGTAGTTGTACAAGGCGTACGGACCATTTACAGAATTAAGCACACACACACACAGAGATAGGTTACGATAATAAATGCAAATATGAATGTTGTGCAGTCGTTCCTGCGCATCACGTGCGACAGCCCCGCTAACCGCATCCGCGCGCACCCGACGCTGCCGCTGCTGGTGAGCGCGCACGAGGACCGGCACATCCGCTTCTGGGACGTGGGGTCGGGGCGTTGCGCGCACGCGATGGTGGCCCACCTGGACGCCGTCACGGGGCTCGCGCTCGACCCCAACGGTCTCTTCCTGCTGTCCGGCTCGCACGACTGCTCCGTGCGCCTCTGGAACCTCGACACCAAGACCTGCGTGCAGGAAATCACCGCCCACCGCAAGAAGTTCGACGAGAGCATCCTCGACGTCGCCTTCCACCCGCTGCGCCCCTACATCGCCAGCGCCGGCGCCGACGGCCTCGCCAAGGTCTTCGTCTGAACTGACGCCCCCGACACGACCGCCACCACTCTCGGTATGTTTTAACAGCTCGAGACGCAACCGTGACCTGTTAGTATAAGACGGGATGAAATTTTTTAACTTTGTTTTGTTATTTTTTGTATTTTTTTTGACTGCAGTTTTGGTACACTGTTAAATAATAATGATTTCATAGTTTTCAATGAATACGGTCAGGAATTTTGCACAATGGAAGAACTTTAATTTTTTAATGAAAAAAAATTATACCTAAGTCTCTTCTAGTATTTAAAACTCCTTATTTCTTCAAGTTCTTCCGTTATGCAAAAGTACCGTATAAATAATCGATAATGACGTTTTGTATTGATTATATACGTTACTTGATGAATGGACGGTGAACCTTACATTATATGGAAATTTTGACGTTTGGAATGGAGACTGTGTCACCCTGATGCCTTCGTAATGTTCTGAGTGACTGGGCTTGATGGACTCGACGTCCCGCTCGCTGTGGGATGTGTACGTAGCGGTAAGGTGTCGCGTGACGCACGTGTCGTATGGAACACGAGTCACGGTTGTGCCTCGGGCAGGCAGCAGTAGTAGCCTCGTGCGCGTGCCTCGGGCGGCACGTCACGGTCGTGCCTCGCGCAGGCAGCAGCGGGTCGCGTGGAGCGCGGGCGAGCTAACACGTGTCTCGGAGCATGTGTCTAGTCCCTTCGGTACGTTTTTAACATATTTAAACATTGTAAACGTTTCGGACGCGTTTATTCGTCGCGAGCGCGTAGTGAACTCATCTATGTATAGACATTTGAAATCTATTATAATATATTTTTAGATTTTCAGTATGTGGATTTTAGGTTTTTATTGCGAATTTTTCACACGACTCTATGATATATACAGTGAGATAATTGCTCGTTTCCATACCCTGCGCACTTTGGCATGAGATTTTATGTAAACGAACAGACAGTGTTCACCCAACATGTTCGATCTTTCACTAATGCGTGTATCCGATTTTGCTTGTTAGAATGCACAAGTTTATCGATTTTATTGTAAACAACAAATTAACAAATATCTAATATATTATATATGATAAACATATGAAAGAAACAAACATTACAAACTTAAACTCTAGACCTATTAAAATTAAATTTAAGAACATTTACAGTTAAAATTTAGTGTTTCAAGTAGACATTTTATAATGTTAATTTGTGTACAAATTTTTAATAATGTATAAACGTAGCTTATTTGCATATTTTTTTTTCCTGTATTGCTTCCTAACTTGCACTCATCAATTGTTGTAACCGGAAGCACTTACTCTAGGATTTGTTTACATAAAATCTCATGGTATTTTTATATTAACAGACTAAATGCATCAGCGAGGATATGTTTGCAATGAATATTGAATGGCGATGTTTCTTTGATACGGTAACGTTGTGTCTGTACAGTTAGGTGTTACGCAGTATTTGCTAGTGCAGAGAACGAATGAAGTGGTTTCTTTAGATCTTATGTATTTTTATTTAAATCAATAAAAATATTTTTGTTTTTATTTTCACATGTACTGAATTAACATGCTCTTACGGTATCTTAATAATGTGAGCGATCGAACAAAATTATGAATGGGTAGAGATTACTTTATCAAAAGTATATATAATAATAAGTAATGTTTGTTGATAACGAGTACTGCGATGTAGAGTATCATATATATATGTATGTATTTGAAACATTACGTATTCCTTTATTTTCCTCGAATTCATACTTGTACACTTACATCCAAAATTGATAGTAAAAAGCAACATAACCGGAAAATATCTTGTTTTTTTTAATGACCCTCGATTTATCCCTAGAAGTAAGATGATTATTTTAATACCAAAACATATACAGAATTAATAAACCTGATTGGTGTGAGATTTCAGGATGAAACTTTTTTCA
>DWTW01000133.1:0-20346 GCA_018246275.1 Papilio slateri
TGTCAAATTCATTAGATTTAAAAATTTAAAATTGTTATGTTAGCCTATAATTATGTTATGTGTTAAATGTATTTTAGTTTTAATGACTGCTACATTAGATTATAAGTTTTGCACATAATATGTTGGCTTCCTATTTGAATAAATAAATAAATAAATAATCAGTTTAATGCTAAACAATCGAATAATTGTTTACCTTGATCCAAATCTTTTATTAACTACAAGTAATTTGCGCCCAAAGTACGGCGTTAGGCTCACTACTACCACATATAAAGTGAATTTATGGATACATACTTATAAAAAATACAAACCTTGTACTCTAGTATTTGAAAAGACCTAAGTGCTCATTCGAATTTTATTTCAAAATTATCTGTAACCAATTAAGTCAAGTCAATAATGAAGAAGTTCAAATCCTCATAAAATTAGGACAAAGTTATAAATTCTTATATTGTCAGCGGTACTTAATATGTGTGCAAATTTTGACATTAATCAAATATCTTGAAGTCATCCATAATGACGTTAAAAGATATAATTTTATGGGACCTAACAGAAAAATCGTACATATTTCATTTATTATTATTAAATATTATTCACAAGAAAAATGTAACCATGTGTACTTACATATTTGTATATCTTACTTAACATTTAAGAAGAAATAACACAGAAGCTCCCTTGTACCAATAAATCCTTCCAATAGCTTCGCAAACAGCGACAGTAGGATTATACCCTGTCATATTCGCTTGAAAAGACAACATTCAAAAAGCATATAGTTTTAAAGTGAAAACTAAAACCAGTTATAACAGGTTTATTTCACAGCGTGTATCGGTCGATGACCGCTAGCCAATAAAAACATAATTATATAAGCATCAAGATGAGTAAAACTCACCTTGAACTAATGGTCTAATGACCTGGTCGTCAAACCCACGCGGACAAAAGAGACGGTTAATAGCCTCATGTCTTGATGCATTTGTACGACACCGATCTAATTATTACTTGATGCGTCATTTTATTAAATCATAGTGATTAAAAAATAAGCACTCATGCTCGTAAATTATTTTGTACAAAAAAAACACATTCATTATTTAAAACAGTTGTATCGAAGGACCAAGTCGCCATCAAAAGCGCCGACGTTCCATTTTCGCGATGCATGTCTTTTCTCAAGGTATTAAAATTTGTTAGCGATTTAAGCAGAAACTCGTTTCAAACATACAAAATCATTAATTTATATAATATTGATATAGACATTAATATTGTGCTTTATCCCTTTATTATGTTGTTTTAGCCAACATATTAAGTTGTAAGTTACAAAATGAATAACGTATTTCGTAAATTCGTTCGCATTAAATATTTTTTATAGTTATCACACGAATTGTTAATATTATTAAAACTGTTCTAGTTCGTTTTCGTACATCCATGTGCACACTATATTGCACACATAAAGCCGAAAGGAGATGAGTAGATCTCGTCTTGATATTAACGTCGAGTCAATGACCCTAAAAGCTGAGAGGTCAGGTGGCGCACATCTTTTAGTTGAATTACATTACAGTTTGTGAATGAAGTAACATTTATTTTACCGCCCATGAACGTGCAATAATCAATGAACTTAGAATGTATCACATTATTATGTTTGTTACATAATGTAATGCAAATTATTCAAACATACAGTTTATAGACTGATGCATACATTGAGAAGGCTTATACGTTTATTATGGGCCGTGTTATTATATCGGACTCTGAGGAGTCGGAACGTGACTGAGTGGAGATAGTTAATAAAAGTTGGATAGATTTATATATATAGATTGATTATTTAGGATACTCACACGTTTAGCATTGCTCTTTCATAATGCGAGTGGTATAACTGACTTTCTAAAAACTTAATAGTCAAAAGATTTATAGGTGTTGCCAGCATTTTATCTGACCTACGAAGGAGTATAGATTTCGGCTGTCACTGTACATTGCAGTTTCATCCCGTATTGCACACTTTTATTTTAACAACAAGCGTAAACTTTTTAATTTTATTGAATAAACAATTCATTCAACTCAACAAAAAACTCTTTGTAAGTTGAGTAACTGCAGCAAGATAAATTAGCATAGACAACTGGAAGAACAAAAGGAATCCCTCACACCTCATTAGTACAAGTTGTATAAGTTCATTTCATAATACCTACATTTCGATTCGCTATCCCCATCAATTGTACAGTGGTCTCTTGGCCAATACACAGACGGGTTTGTCTGACCTTTCACAGACTCTAGTCGCGGCGATCTAGATTTGTAAATAGATAAGACGCATGTGTCTGGGCCGAAGTGCCATGCCCAAGTGCCTTACGAAATCTAAATGGAAGTGCGTCGTACTTTGTTGGCGTAAAGTAATGTTACAGATAGAACAGTTTAGATAGCTTTAAATGTATCCTTTCCTTTATTCTCGGTGATGTCTGGTCTTTGCCGTTCGAATGCTGATTCGCGAGCTATCGAGCTGGTTCAATGAGTTTAAAAACATATACTACAATTTTTGCCAGGTGTACACAAACGCACTAACCCTCTATCACTTTTGGGACCAAATAAATTTGATCGGAAGAAGTATTATGAGCCCTAGCCTTTTATTCAATATTTATTTTAAAAGAAGTTTACTGACGACGTTAATTAAAAGTGTGGATTTTATACTTTTAATAAACCTTGTAAGTAAAATGTATAGATTCATATTTACTGTTTATGAATTAATACGTAATATCCACTTACGTTAGGCACCTCGTATCACATGAAACATTGCGTCATTTCCAGAACCACAAACCACGAGTCGTGAGGGCTGACATGTGCCCGTATGATTTGCTTTTACATTCCCCGGTCGCCATGGCAACCGTTTTATGTTCACTCCATTTGATATTTTATTGTAATACGATACGATTTCATGTTTAATTTATATTCTATATTCGTTTATTCGTCTCATTTATACCATTAAAATACCCATGTAATTTCTTTAACATTACATTACTATTTAATAGCTTAATTAGGGTATGGACTAGTTGAAACAAACTTGTTTGGCCATAGTTAAAAGAAATATTAGTAAATTATTTTATATATGCCCAAGGAGGGTTGGCGTCAGGCCGGCTGTAAAAAAACTGTAGCCAAAACCTATTACAGTATGGACCTCGTACTGAGCCGACCCCACGTAAAGTGGGAAAAAGGGCAGGGAGGCAAAAAACATAAGGTATGTACTACGAAACAATGTGTTGTTTCCTAATGACGAATTTGAACAACCGTATTAAGGTTTTAAGTACAAATTAAGGGTCGACTTTTGTGATGATCATGAAAGCATCTCTTAGTTGGAACGTTTAAAAAGATTGTTAGTAAAATACGTTAACATTTTTAGTATAAAAATAAAATTACTTTATTTTTTAAACGCACTTGCGTTTATATACCAATCGGAAAACACATTGAGAAATTTTAATGCTTTGCCTGTGAGTAAACACTTTATACCGCTTCTATACGCGTGATATCGTCGAACCTATTATCATATATCTTGTATTATGAAACGTCTCGGTGCCAATCATATCAACGTTATGATGGACGCTTAATAAATCATGAGGACAAATGTAGCTCCAACGCTTAATCCACGACATAATCAAGGCAATCTATATAAGTATATTTAATACATATCGAATATTGAACTTATAGAACGGTTACGAAACGACCCTTTGCTAGTGAAACTACAGTCATACATTAATGTATTTTATGCATTTGCAATAGCCAGTATTGAAAGTTTAAATTGACCTGATCAATACCAGTTATCGTATAAAGAAAACTGACTTACCTATATCAGAATGGAATAATGTATTGCCCATTCCAATCGCTTGTGTCTTCGATATTTGGAATAAGTCACTGATTGATTTGGCGTTTTGTGAGGATGTGCTCCGTGTTGCGGTGCACTTGATGGGTGCATGAGTGTTTGGCACGAAAGCCAAACTGTTCGGGAATGGGCATGCCTTTGCTTTCCATAAAGGCACGGAGACAGGCAAATATTAAGCGTTCATATATCCTCCCAAACGTTTTGAGAAGACTTATGGGACGATACGAAGTAGGATTGGTGGCCGGCTTTGAGGGTTTGAGGAACCCTATGACCTCAGCATCTTTCCACTCGCTGGGGAAGACACTTTCGGTCATTGCCGCGTTGTAAATGAGGACTAGCAGCTGTATGATAGCAGCAGGAAAGGGTTTGGTCACCCTATTGGTGATACCATCTGAGATTTGAGCTTTGCGTGAACGCAAGTTTTTAGTAGATCATGCTCTACACTGCACACTTTAAGTTGGCTGACGTATATTCTACTCCCTATTTTTCTTAGTATCTCTCTCTTTCTCTCTATCTGTATCTCATTACCCCTAACTGAGTTTTAAAGTCTCCTGTATATCATTTTTTTGTTTTAAATGAACAAAAATCTACACTTAAATGTGTTGTAAATAATTATTTTCAGAAATTTACTTCAGAATTCAAGAAATTTAAAACACTCATGTCTGTATTTAAAACAAAATGTCAACGAGTTTAAGCTAATTCGCCTAAGTATTTAAAGTCATTTAACGAGCATCTATGTTGACTATTTTAATGTCATAATTTTCTTAGCTGAAATGTTAATTATTTATATTCGTTAAAAACAACGTTACGAATTTCAAATGTGGCCCCGGACTTGTATAGCTATTTTCCTTTCTTGTTTGCTCTAAAAACGGAATTGCTTACAAATAGACATTACCATCCTTGTAGACTGCATTCCTCTGTGATATAGTCGGTATGATTTGAAAAAGCTTAAGTAGTTCATAAATTATCTTTAACAAATACTCGTAAATTTCAATTGCCATTAAATAAAGAATAATGTGTCTATTACTTTAAGAGACTGTTAAATAAATTATTTATTAGCCCGTTCAAGTTTACTTTTTAACGTTTACGACGTGAATCTTATTATCATGTTATATCATTATGTAACGTATTATTTTTTGTTAGATTTAATTTTGATACCCAAACTTTTGATTAATAGCAATTATTTTTACTGCATGCCAGATATATCTGAGATGCTTACGGAAATATTTCATTTTATGAGTTATTTGTATATTTTGTTTTTTTTTTGTATTATAATCTTTTGTTCTCTTTTGTATTCGATTTGGTCACTTTGTGGTGTTTTGGTACTATCACTATTTTTTTTTTAGAACGCAAAATATGTCAGAAGTTACCCCTTACCTACGATATTGCCGATCCTATATTTATTTTAAATTTTATCGTTAAAAAAAAGCTTAGAGCCTATCCCTCCATAAAGCGATTTTAATAAACGATAATTAAAATGAACAAGCTGTATGGATTACAACCTTGATATTACAACGAGCTTACAACATGTGTGAGTTGAGATTATCCGGTGATTGCGTACGGCTCGCACGCTGAGAGTATGGGATTCACGATCGATCGCAGAGGAAGCGGACAGAGAAGGCCATTGACACGTACGATTTTATGTTATCAGGCTAAGGACATCTACCTAACCCACGAGGTCAACAAGATCAACTGAAGTTGTTACTGCCAAGAACAACGGCCAATTTTCCTTTTATAATATCAGTTTTTGATTTGAAGCGCCAATAGCCTAATGGTTAAGTTAATAATAGTTAAGTCGTGGGTTCGAATCCCGCCATTCGACTATTGTCATGAACCATGTCCAACTAATTTAACTTGTTTGGATAGTTAAAAGAAATATTAGTAGATTATTTCGATAATCTACTACTATTTCACATATACGCCCGAGGAAGTTTGGCGTTAAGCGGGGCCGTCCGTAAAAAAAAACTATAGCCAAAACCTATTACAGTATATTCTACAGTCGTCCTATGCCGACCCCACATAAAGTGGGAAAATGGCAGGAAGAAAAAAAAATCAGTTTTTGATTTAACGAAGAAAATTAGCAAGCTGTGTGTTTTTTGGATACCTCACTTTTGGGGATAAATACAGAAATATATGAATGTCTACTCTATGGTGATATACATCGTCGTGGAAGTTTCTCGGTCGATTCGTCTTATCATTCTTACATTTGCATCTTAAGTCTCTCTGCTTGTTTCGACGTTTCCTAAAGTTTGAGTAAGCTTTATGTTTAATAAAATTATTATTTTTTGACCATCAAAGGTATTTTTACCGCAGTGGTATGCATCTTATCGTCCTTATCATGACATACCAATCATAAATAAGAACTGCAACGTCATCTGTACAAGCTAGCTGGGATCAAATATCTTCTTAATTTAACATTATTAACATCGAATAAGATAGAGTTAAATTAAATTACGGAGCGGGCCAATGAATCGTACCTCAATAAATCATTGCGGAATTGCAAACCTTTTTCTATTACGAAAATAAATGCCGCAATCAGGGCCGGTGCAGGAAACTCATTCGCTTGTTTGCGAGTCGAGTCCGCGCCAACAGCGCAGCCCCGAGTGAATTCCAATTAATCTTTATCGATGGAACGCACCTCCATAATTCTTTTAACTACGCTAACTCGAGTTAATTTTAGTACATGTTAACATATTCTGCGTTCCGTAACAAAATATTATTAATTAAATTTTCATGCCCAAAGGTTCATACACAAGTCACTAAACCCATGGTGAACCACTTTCTCCTTTGTCTCCCTGTATCATAAAAAACAAATCACTTTCTAGTAACCAGTATAAAATAATCTGCAACTAAGACTAAGCATTGTTTCCATCACTTCCACGTTAACAGTATCAAAATACTTACTTACGAATCTATATCTAATGAAATACAAATTGCTACTGAATTCCCAGCTGTCGATATTAATGCTCGAAACGAGTTTTGTATTGCGGCTTACTTTAAAATTTCCACAAAGACATCGTTGACAATTATTGTGTTTCTTTCTTTTTATATTGTCGATTCATTCTGTATGTTGTTTTGCTTGCCAGCATCATTTTGGCAAGCAGCAATCAACAGCAATGTATTCCATAATATTGTTTTTTTATTTCTATGTTTCCTTAGTATAAAATCTATACAACCATTTTGTAAAGAACCTCGTTACTGGCACCGCGCCATTTTATTACATTGCGTAGGGGTTAACAATGCCTCTGTATATGATTCAGTTCAGTCATGGAAGATGTATTCACTGCATGCATCACCGAACGTCAAGTAATACTCGATTATGCCACATAAGACAGTTTACAAATGTTTCTCGGTATAATTTTAATATACATCTTAAAATACAGACCATAAATATATTCAGTAGGCTCTACCTAAGTCAGAAAATCAATTCTCGACATTTGGGAAATTATACTTAAGTACTCAAAAACTTTATCTTCTTCTCAACTTATAATTGAAAATGAAAGGAAATGAAACATTCATGCAATGGAAAGTTTATTCAAATCGTAATTCGGGTGGAAAAAAGCGAAATTCGCGTTTTCCCTTTTCTGTCGAAGTTCTCGACAAAGAGAGCGGACTCGTGGCCTCTTTAGTATGTATCGCTTGAATTAATGAGTGCTAATTTTTGTTTGCAGCTTCAGAATGAAACATTTTGCAAAATTGCTTTTAATTTTAGCGAGGGTTAGGACGGAGCGGCCTTATGGGTGGCTGCTTCGATTAATAAATTTATAACTCACCACTGTCGGGTCAACGAGAGGGACTCTTTCCGTGTATATTATACGAGCATTTTTTTAAATGTTTTTTTTTATATTTTTGTTGTAATTTTCACTTGCCCTGAATACAAATATGAAAAAAAGTATTTAGTTCCCGGATTAATTTATCAATTATCCTCAAAATTGTGTAAGGATATTTTACTAGAAAACATTAAAACAATATTCCCTCATATTACCGGGGGCTCAGCTGGCGCCTCTATGGTTTTAGTCTATCTATAATGGTAGTAATTTAGTTTATTAAATTTCGAGATTCATATTATACTTGTCATTAAGAATGTGTTAGCGAGCATGTGTACCGCCCCGGCTTCGCACGGGCAACACCGCGTTGCTGGTTGCCGCGGCGGGAGCATGTACGCAAACATTGTTTTTCTGTTGTAATATCGTATGTACCAGGCTATAAGTTTTCATCGACAGTCATCGTCAAACTTCAGCCAACTTACACCAAATCTTAATTAATAATACATATACCTAAACCTTCTTCAGTTTCCTCAATCTGTCTATTGATGAAAACCGTAAGAAAATCCGTTTACCAGTTTTTAAGTTTATCATTAAGTTTAGCCAGGACGTTTGGTGACTTGGTTCTGAATTATAGTTTTTATTTACGTATACGGATCCTTAATTAGGATAGACTATTTATAGAGATAAATCTTCAGGAGATAATTATCTACACGATGGTGAAGCGTTTTAAAATCCGTGGTTAAATAAATTTCATGGCTTAGGAGTTAATGGATAAACAAACACATGCGGGGAGCGACTTTCGTTTATTCTTTTTAAAGATATAAGAATCAAATCATGGCATGTTTCATTAATTTGTTACAGATCATAATTTCACTTCGTTCCTAAACTTTCCTATGCCATTCTCTTTCCTAACACACATTATATTCTATTCTGTCATTTTAAAATACGTAAGCCGTGTAAATATTGCTCACACACCATAAATGAGCCGTGTTGCTGTACGTAGCGTGCCATTAAACTCGAATTCAGTTCAAGGCGATGCACTCAGATCTGCGTCCGCCCAAATACGTTTACAGATGCCTTATTAACATTACACACATATAAACGAAATAATGAGAACCGTAAAGAAGAATAAATTAAACAAATAGCATTTCATATTTTTCACTATTGGGCATAGGTGCCTATTCAACTCTTGATAGTCTCTATAATTTTTTTAAAGAGGGAAATAAGGTACCTCAATGCTCACAGCGATCAACGAACACCAGAGGAGCGGCTGACGCCATTTTATAGGACTTTATGATTTCTATTTTAATGGCAGTTTTGCCGCCAAACAAACAAGCGGGTGAGAAGATGTTAAGCTAAGTACAGACCTGTTATCAGCCTTATAGCCCTCGTAGGACCCTAAGTTGGGTAAAGTTTGTAATGCTTCTGGTGATATTTGTTTTCGCAAGATGTTTGTGCAAATGCAGAGACTGAAGTAGTGGAATGCAAGTTAAGATTCAATTCATACGGAATATATTTTTATTTTGTTAGCAATTCTTTAACGAAATTTACCACTTCTTCAGCAAGCTTAATCTTGTTAAGGAAAAATATACAATAAGCTGTTAGACAAATACCACTTAGACAATACTCTAGGTAGACCAATTTAAGAATCGAAAACTGTTATTAAAAGTACTCCTAGGAAACTGTTTCCTAAGTTATTTTGTTACCTTATCTTAACTGTTATATTCCTACTTTTTGGGAGTACAAAAGAATCTGAATATACTGACGTGTTTAAATAAAAGTACCTGGACGACCGAGCCTCGCTCTCCGTTCTTATCGGAAAACATATTTAAAATTCGAATAACACCGTTCGATTTGACGTTACGTCTCAAACATTTTATGTTCAAGTAAGCTTATTGAGTAAACTAGTTCTAATTAAAGCGTAATTTTATAATTACACTTTCATTAGAACGAATGGCCGATGGGGCTAAATGGTTCCGGAATAATAGCGATGTCGATTATGATTTGGGGGTGACCTCATTTAGAAGGGGGGTTTGATCTCACTTAGGGTTGGGTTTGACCTTTCTGAAGGTAGATTTTAGCAAAGTAAAATATAAAGCACAAAACATTTTATTTAGTTTCTATCAGAACATGGTAGTGTAGTGTAGGCTGGCTTAAAAATGTAATTCTAATAATAATTATTGATTTCACTTTAAATTTCGTCACGGAAAAATTCTAATGATTTTGGAAGATTTCTGGATCCACCAGTGTAAAGCATCGTAGGTAGGTTAACCATAGGATGACGGGGGTTCACTGAATAATGAGGGCTTCAAGGGATCGACGGCCATCCTTGAGGGTGACATTAGCCAGCAGTGGATTTTTTTTGTTGTTAAGCCTGATGTTAAGTGACCGCTACCCATAGGCATCTGCAACAAGGAAAAATGTTGCAGATGCGTTGCCTGCCTTAAATTAATGGACAGAGAAGAGGAATAGACAGAAAATAGAATATTTCCTTTTCCTATCCATCATTTCCTCGTCCAATCCTCTTCCCCTTCCCATCCTTTCCTTCCTTCGTAGTAGAAATAGATAGGAAGGGAAGGGATAGTTATTGGTGGAGGATGATGACGTGAATGTTGATGAACTGAAAGACAGGTTGTGTAGCATCCGTCCAGAAATTCAGTCTGTTTATAGTTTACTCAAAACATTAAAAGTTGTATTGTGGATTAAGAATGCGCAAATGAGTCGTAAACGGAACTGCGTCATCGCAAGAATTGCGGATACTGTAACAATAATAAATGAATCACTGGAAGTTTTTCCCCTGCCTTTTTCCCGTTTATGTGAGCTCGGCACAGTACGGCCGTAGTCCATACCGTATGATTCGGCTACAGTTTTTAAGGTCACGTGCCTGGCTGAAGTGAAAGCAATATACTTCTGCTTATCCTCTAATGAGAAGCCTTATTTAAATAACGGCTGCTAACGCCTGCCTGCCTGATGCTAATAGGTGAACATCTGTAACAACCTGATATAGATGTCTTTGGGTAGCGACAGTCACTTAATATGAGGTCAATCGTGCCTCTTTCTTCAATAAAATAGATAAACAAATAAATATGCGCTCACGCCCGTAACCCGAGGGGTAAGGATATTACGAATATCCATTTGGCGCGATCCTGGCACATCTCGATCGTTTCTTCTTCATCCATACATCTACACATACATCTCGTCAGTTACAGGTACTCCTTATATCGCCCTTTTTCACATGTCACTAATCTGATCGATATAAGTTCTGCTGGTACATCCACGCCCTCTGTCAACACCGCTACTCACTTTTACAAATTAAATTTGTCTTATTACTTTCTCTTCATTCATACTTTTAGCATCGAATCAACGAAGCATACCTTTCTCAATTCTAGTCACAACATCCACTTTTAAGTCAACTTTTTCCTTATAACGCTATTTTTAATCCTATCGTTCATAGTCACGCCTAACATACATTGTAAGGATTGCATCTTTATAAAAAAGATAAATCTAAATAAGACTAAAGTGAGATTGACGAAAAACAAAGAATATACTCGTATGTGTTTTGGGCCTGTACAGCAACATGACGGCTCACCAACTTCACTTGCATTTTTCACTTCATAAAATCAATTTCTTTATAATTTGCTGCTTAGTAATTTATAAACAAAATGACTCACTCAACATTAACTTAGTAAAGTGTAAATAATCGATAAAGGGCGGCGGAGGATGACCGGGACACGGTGACAGAGATAAATCGATCTACCCTACAAGTTCCGACACGCTAACACAAATATTAGTCACCCTTGATTGACACCACCGGTGTATTGAAAAAAAAATGTCACTTTAATCTATAAGATTCGAGTACTTTATAAATAACGATATTTTTTAGAACTCAGAAATATCTATATGGTTGAAGGTAACATTGTATTTTAGGATATATCAAATACACTCATAGATATCAAGTACTTGATTAAGTCTATACCAGAGAAATAATTCATTTAGATTGAATAGTTTAGAAGTTTTTGTTTTTTATAATACATATTATTTACACTAAACTTTCGAAATATTTTGAATGAATGAATGAATCAACTAGAAGACTTTTGGCAAAATACTTAAAAACGTAAAATTGCCTCATTTCTATACAAAAGAGTACTTCATTTTGTTCACTCCACGTAATATGCGGAAAAGGTGTCAAAAGTGCACATTTTCGCGTAGCTCCTAGCTCCTACTCTTATTACCTTCAGGCTCGGTTACTCGCCTCTTCGCTGCTCCATTTACCTGATGGCACTTTTGTTTTTGCATAAGAAATACTGACGACGCGACGTGACTGTATTTTGTCACTTCACACCAATGGTGGTGGTGGACAATGGTGTCTTATAGTAGGTAAACTTAATAGGGGAATTTCTTTAGAAGAACGTAAAAATGAGACCACCATCCCACAAGTCATTCGAACAATTTTCATAAACACCTATTTGTTCAGATTGTATGCATTGTTTTATCGGTGCTGAATTTGATTTGCAAAAGTCTGAATTTGATTTGCATAAGTCCGAATTTGATTTGAAAAAATCCGAATTTGATTTGTAAAGGTCCGAATTCGAAGTTAAAAGCAGTTCAGTACTTTCAGAGCTAATCCATTACACAAACAATTCCTCTTTTTAACATTGTAAGTAATATTAGTGCAAATATTATAAGATATAAGTAGATATAGTGTAAAGTGACTTGCAGATACCGCTCACAGAAAACGAAACAATATGCTTAACCGTCTTTTATAAGAAATATATCAATATGAGACTCTTCATCTAAGTTTGAAGCACACACTCCACTTCTTAAAGTGGCCATTTCGCTTATACTGCTCCGTATAAGATACGATATGAACCATTTCATGCACTTGCTCAAAAATATATTTTATGTCTTAAAAATGGAATGTATTTTACGAAAAAAATATATTCATATATAATGATTAATAACTTATATTAATTAATACCTAATTTACATTAAATACATAAATAACATAAACATTTTAAGTTATAATTAATAAAATAATTATAAAACGGATGGCAAAAAGGTTGTGAAATGCTTCCGCAAACGGAATGACCCAACGTTGGTAAACCTTCTACAGAATGAGCAGACGACCTGATCAAGGCTGTAGGACTCCATTGGATACGGGTGGCAAGTGACCGATCTTTGTGGGGAGTCATGCAGGATACGTCCAGCGTGGACGCTAGTTTGGTGATGAAGATCAGGTTTTAGTGAATAAAGTCGCTTGTGTCCGTAGGAGTGATCTGAATCATGAGTAGTACCAACACGAGTAGAGACACGTATCTCCTGGACGGTGTTAAACTTGGTAGTTTAACAAGAATATTGATGAATAAGATTGGTATATTCAACAGTGTTAGCGCCTCGGAGCGGGTTTACTCCTGCACTACTGGGTTAGTGCGACCGAAGAACCACGACCACAAGCGTGAAGTAAAACTTTACTCTAACTTTACACCCAGTAAACGAGGTGACCAGAAATTCAATCCCCTTTTTTATGAAGGAGGACAAACGAGCAAGCGGTTCACCTGATGTTAAGCGAGCAACATGCACGCGTTTCAGATACGCTGCCTACCTTTAATAGACTGAGCAGAGGATTGACAGAAAAAAGATGTTTTCTTTTCCTATTCATCTCCTTCACTTCCAATCCTCTTCCCCTATACATCCTATCCATGCCTTAACATATCCCGTCCTCTTCTTCATATAAAAATGTGCAATTCATTTGCAATTTATGTAGTTATGGCATGGATTTGTAGATACAGATCGTCTATTAACATCATCCTTCCTCTATAAAAAGCAATTTCCTATACTGATTGACAAATTGTCAAACAAAGGTAGTCATTGCTCCACACATCTTCCTGATTATTCCTAATAAATAAAAGCGCATTCGGGATACAAAACATGTTAATTACAAGGTATCTACGTAATTTAATGAGCTATAATTATACGTCCATCAGTTTTAACAGTAAGAGGCGAAAATTTCTTAATATATTTTTCTAGCAGTGTTTGATCTCGCCCAATTATTTTCATGCGTCGCTTTTCATTTTTAAATACCTGTAAGAAAAAAGAACTCTGAACTGATTTAAGCATTAAAAATAATTTATGATCTAATATTGTCTTTCAATTCTTTCGGAGCCTAGGGTAATTGTAGCCCAGCTTCGTAAGGGAACGAACGAGCAGAATGATTTCTGATAGTATGTGGGATAAACGCCCCATACAAGAGCTGACATAAAAAATTCTATGCAGGCCAATCTATATAAACAAAACAAGAAATATCTTCTTTCCCTAATCCAATAGACAGAAACTATTAAAAAAACTTTAAATGAGAAATATTATTTAGAAATACTATTTTAATATCATTGGACTAAAATATATATCTTATATGTGTTCATTTAAAATAATGATTCGTTTAAATATGAACATAGTACGATGTATGTTAAATTTAAAAAAAAAGTTTTAACCCAAAAACCATCGCCGCCGTCTGCCAGGTACGCAGGTGCCGTGACCTGGTAGTACACATCCTTGTCCAATCGGATGCCTTTCCCAGAGCTGCCAACATACGCCGCCACCACGCGCTGTCCTTCTGGCCTTGATACGTTATACACCACATGAAGACCTAAAAGCAATAACTATAGCTTATTCCATGAAACGAACAAGACGCAACATGAAACGAACAAGACGCAACATGAAAAAAACAAAAAGCAACAGGAAAAGAAGTAAGATGCGCTGTCCTAAAATACAATAGAGGCATTCAAAATAAGCAAAGTTCTCTTTGCTCGAAAATATTTACAGTTGCTCCTTTTAACGTATTTATTAAAAAGAATAGAATATTTTTCAGGTTATAATCAGATTTGACAAAATATATAAGTGAGAATAGTTATTAAAAACCCTATATAACTGAACCTAAACCATATAAAACTGACAGCGTTAAGATTTTCATTCTTGTGTTATTTTCCTTATCATTGCTTTTACACTTTTTTACCTTGGCCACTAATCTGCGCTCTAAAGATAGCAGTGTATGGATATTATTCAGGTCAGTGTTCAGAAGTGGTCGTAAAACGTGAAACGGGCCATGCTCAAAGCACTAAAGCTCTAACAATAGACGTGGAAGTGGCGGTAATGAAAATGAAAGACTATAAACACATGATTAAAAAACGTACTCTCGTATCATTATGACACATCGCACAGCTTAAGGTGAATTTCCACTAAAGAAGTATGGAGCGATTAATGAGGTGTAGGTTTATTTTATTTAATTCAACCAAAAATATAGGGAATTACAGTGTACGTAACAACGTGAAGCAATGGGCGTCCGAAGCAATATTCGACATACATAATAACCAATATGGCAGTGGCCCTTGCCACATCTGCTAAAGCGGTGATGTGGTGGTGAGGTATCATCACAAATGACGAAGTACTGTAAACTAAAATGAAAGCCAGAAGCCGAAACACAAGTCATCATCATCTGAGGCTCTACAGCCGCGGGTGGGCCTGGGCCTGGTCGGGCCTGGTCCAGTAAATTTCTCCACGTTCGTCTGTTTTGGGCTTTTTATTTCCAGCCCTTGACGCCGATATTTTTTTTACACAAGTATGTCTATTAATATACATAAAGAAACAATTAAAATGAAAGGGGCTATCAATTGTTATGGTATTACTTGTAAAAAAAAATATTACATATTATTATATTATAATTACATACCAGAGATTTGCAGTAACCAAGGTGCTTCCAAAGGTTTAACTGAAGATAGCTCACTGACGCTCCTTTCTAATGCCTTTAAAATATGCTTTCCCTTCATTTCAAATGTTTCCACGAAATCGTAGTAAGGGAATAGATCGATTAATGATCCTTTCGTTATTACTAAAAACAAAATATTTAAAAATAGATAAGCGAGAACAAAGAAAAAAATCTAATTCCTATTTGCGAAGTCAATAAAATAGTTTACAATTAATCACAATGCTTAAATACGTAAATATTTGGTACTGAAATTTATTAACTAATTATAGTAAAACATATAAAAGAACAAACGAGTGACCTTGACCCACCTCAATCTAAAGCTTTGAGCTCCTCAACCCGATACTAAAAAAATCCAGGTCTATTTTAAAAACTCTCGCCTCGAATGTAGTTGTTCCTACTCCCATTCGTCCCCAGGGATTCCTATTGGGCAATTAACAAGCATGTCTTCTGACGTCACCAATGTGCACGGTGCCAGTGCGTAAAATCAGAAAATTTTCATTTAAAGTCTTTTAACGACTTGTATAATATAATTAGTAGTATTATGATCAAATAACAGTTGAAATCAAAATATTAAATAACTATAAATAACATTACGTGTAATAGAAATTAACTTAGGTATAACTTAAGTTACGCAAACAAGCAAACTGCATATTTTACTTACATCCTTCCGGTACGAAAGCATTAATATTAGTCCGTTGCACGAACGAAATATGTCCATGTTTACTCATCACGAATTGCTTGGCCTGAAACAAATGTTACGAAATATGTTTGCCACTACGAGATACTTTTATCGTTCATCTTATATACAACATTTAGGTATTTAATACATTATTAATTATTAAAAAGATATTACCAACAAATATTACCAAAAGACGTTAACATACATTCAAGTACCGAAATATTTTTGACAATGTAAAGAAAATTTCTATAATAAGCAAGAAAAATTCAATTGAGATAATTGACTAATATTAAAAAAAAAACTTTTAAAATTTAATTAAAATATTCATGTCGTATGTTTAATGCATATATAATAAAAGTTAAAAGTAAAAGCGCCTTAAAAATAACAATTGACGTCTAGAAACAAAAACAACATTATTTTTTTAAATCGACATTTTAACGGTAACATGTTTAAATGAAAAATCAAAACGTGATTCCAACGAAATATATATTTAGATCTAGATGGTTTTGCTTCTACATGTCTCATCGCAAATTTCTCGCAATTTTTATGATTACATCAGTACCCAGTTATTTAATGCATCGACCAGCAGATTCCCGAGCGTGCACTCTCCACGCGCGCAGTCCCTATAATCGAGTGTCGACTTAGTGGCTCCGATTGCCCTATTTTCAGCTTCATGCACTAACTTAGCATACGGTTCTAATTTCTTCTTTATTTCTACATCTGTAATAGAAATTGAATTTATAATATCTTTTGAATTTGAGTTTAAAATAATAATAAAATGGAAAGATGAAAAAGTATCTCTTAGATTTGATTACATTACTTTGGGAGTCAGGTATGTTTAAAAACATACATGCTACCAGATGTATGGCAGAGACAACAGCAGCAGGAGGTTTTGCACAAATGGGTCAGCTCAAATGGGGATGTACGACGACCTTATAGAATATTCCTACGCTAACCGGAACGCGGTTAGCCGTTCGGTCAACCGCATTCTAAAATGTGTATGAAAAAACAGTTTTCATTCGATATGGCTGCCAGCCGACAGTTCCACTCGTGTAGCATTGTGGATCCTAGAGCAGTGGCTGTACGAGGCCTTAGCAAAAAACCTTGCGGCCAGCGATGGGGAAAAATAGAGGATATTGCAAAAAATGTAAAGACTTTAACCTCATTGTTCTAGCCTGAAACTGCAAGGTAGTAAAATAGAGCCTGGAAATTCTCATTCAATTACTTAAGTACTACACAGACATACAATTTGTATGCACTTATAGATGTAACTTAAGTTCCGGGCACTTTGAACGTTCCCTCTTCATTAATAACATAAATGCATAGAGTACCTTCTCGTACGAAACTATTCAAGTAAATTGGTTCTCCCTTCCACTTCGCCACGTTCCCATTGGCATCGAAATACACTGAGAGGTCGCCTACTGCCTTTGTGAAAGCGAATGCTTGTACGACGACTACCTGTAATGATCGATAAACACTGTTATATAGTAAAAAGTTGTCAATGAAAATTAATTTGTTACTTGACAACACTTTAGGGTGTATTCACAAATTGTTTGCTAGGTAATATTAAAACCCATAGGTTAGTTAAAAAAAACTAGTTAGTTAATTAATCACGTGTTTGAATTTGTAATAATCACAAATCAAGACATAAAACTAAGAACTTGCAAAGAACTCGCAATGAAAAAGTTTTCCATCTTTACTACGCCAATGTTTTACTTTAATTGAACTCGTTAAAGGAATCAGTAAAAAAATTAACCTTCTTTTCTTAAAGTTTAGAAAACGTTTCGTTTTTAATAACGACTTAATTAAGTCAAAGAAGATTGATATTTACCTTGTGGTGCTTATCATAGTCCGCCTCAACGATCGTGAGATATGGAATGAGAAATGTTTCGTCTCTGTGTGAGTGACCTCCGACTATAACGTCAACATATTGCCCGTGTTCCCGAGCCAGTGCTCTGCGGACAAATGTTGAACGTTGTGTAACTGTATCGCCAATTAACCAAATATATTAGTGTAATTACACTCGTCTTAAATTGCATATGTCTGAATCGTATTGATCGGACAGCGTGACGGTTTACTGAGGCTATCAAATCTGTTCATACCATCTGCTGTGCAATTCCTATTGCCGTAAAATTCATTTGGTTCGATTTAATGAGATTGAAAATAAGTTTATTGAATGAGTCGCAATAAAGCGCGCTCTGCTATATACGATATATTGAATGGATTAAAAATATATGATATTAATAAAGACGGAAAGAACTCTTGAGATTTTTAAAATGTAGATGAAAGAGGTTGAAAAAAGAAACACATAATGTAATGTGTCTTATTATATACTATTTATGTAATATTTAGATTAATCATAATAAATAGCAGACCCTAGTAAAAATGTAATTTATATGTTTATGTATATGTGACGTCCAAATTTAAGATGAATTGATTTTCTATTTTCACCTTAATGAAATTTTTCCTTAGCTTGTGACTAATTATTGTGTTGCATTCAAATATTGCGAAAGCCTGAATTAAATCATAAAAACCTATTATGGTTAGAGAGCTTTGGTTATCACATTAACCGCAAAGGTCTACGGACTTAAAAAATAGTACTTAAGTGATTTCGGCGTTTTGTAAGAATTCGTAATTTTTTTATTCGTCCATCCATCATATAACCTATTAGTGATTTTGAGCAGATATAAATATATTTGCTCAAGGAAATGCAGCAATTATGTACTTTATAACTTTACTTACAAGAGAACAGCGAACAAGATTCCAACCTACCAATATCCTTCTGGCTAGGCTTTAAAGGTTTGAATAAATATTACAAAACTCACATATCAACATCATAGCCGCAATGCGAGAGTAGAATTATAATGTCCACTCCCATTTGTGTCAACTTCAGAGCTTCCCGTCTCGTCGCTTCAGATGGGTCATTGAACTCAACATTTCCGGTAAATGATAAAGTCTGTGAAAATAATAAGAACATACATATAATTATTCTCGCATTGTACATTGCACAAATGTACAAAGAAAGTGTGATTTTAAATAACTGTGACCGGGTCTCATATATTCGAGCAAATGCCCACCATAGCTTGTCAGATTCATGACTACACGCCTTATACAGCGGTTGCAGCTATTGCATAACCCATTCATGAATTGATTCACAAAATACTGGCGGGAATGATTTAGGTGTCTGGATTCACAACCCCTTTACCATTTTTTACCCTCCTATTTCCTTTTCATCACAACACACTAGTCTGACTTATACAGATGCTAAATTAAACAAACAAAAAGAAATTTAGGATATCGACGCAGAGTGAAAAAGAAATACAGATTAATAAAGTAAATGACTATTATTTATAAAATTATTAAAACTTTCGTGAGACATTATTAACTATTTATAAAATAAACGGCTTAACTCAGTGTGCGGCGGGGCGCGACCGCGAACTAATTCCACTCACCCTGAAGAAGGACCGAAACTTGTCGGTACCAACACCGAAGTAAGAAAACGTGAGTTAAGCCGTTTATTTTATAAATAGTCTATTATTTAGTTGTTATAATAGTCGCTTCGTTTTTGAAATATCACTAGGGACAGATCATTTCAAAATGCAAGGCAGAATATTAGAAGAACACCTGATGGCTGTGGAATGCCAATCATCAATATGGAATTTGTATAGTGCACCCGTGGCTTTTCTCTTTTGACGTCCTTAAATTCTGTTTTTGATTTTTCGGGATACTCTGTACCCAAAACAAAACAAAAAAAGACTTTTTTATAATATTAATATTTATATTACAAATTGATGTATAAAAACAAATATAGTATTTACATTGGTATGTATATACTATAAAGTTCTAACGTAGTAGTATAACCTTTTTGAAGGTGTAATAATAACGTTGTAGCCGTAACAAACATTATTTCACAAGAAAATTAAAACACTAAAAATTGTTCTATGCAAATGATTTCCAAGTTTATAATGGTCACGAATATTTCATTCGAACGCAACATAGCCCATAAATTTATTACGAGTAAAAGACATTAAGCATTATAAAAAAAATTGCGCATGTTGATGGTAAGCTATATAACCACGATTGATAAACGAGACAGAGACAACTTTTACGGTTTCATATAAATTACATCAATGGAAAATAGCGTCCGCTGCCTTATCTATTTTTTTTTTATATAGATTAAGGTGGCAAACGAGCAAACAGTAAACCCGATAATAAGTGACCTCTACCCTTAGGCATCTGCAATAAGATAATGAGTTGCAGATGCGTTGGCTACCTTTAGTAGACAAAGGAGGGAAGAAAA